>JABCKK010015918.1:0-25656 GCA_018221785.1 Calocybe gangraenosa
CCCAACACTTGACAGCAATGCAATGTGAGCTGCAGTCACCAGCTTACACTGTTATATGCTTCACTAATGGATCCTTCTTGAAAATTAGCACGTCATATCTTTCAGAGCCTTCCAACTACCTTGTCCCCTCGAGGAACTTCGACATTACCACAGGAACCAGGTAAGGTTCTGCGACCTCCGACACCTTATTCCAACCTCGCATATTTTTGTAGACTTTGCATTCAGAAACACTTCTGGAGACCTTTACAGTGATGCGCCCTCTCCTCAAGTAATCCAAGAAGCTTTTGATCTATTTAAGAAGTGAGCTGTTGGGATCCGCTTTTGAATAACTATATTCTTACTACAACAAGGCGTATCGATGAACTTGAGACAGAGGTGAACTTTCTTTTACAATTCAAAGCCCGGGTTTGATGAATCTGTTAAACAGTTCGGGGACTTTTCTAGAGAGTGTCGACAGTTGGGCAGGTCCTATGCCCTTATTTCTGCCGTTCGTGCACTCCGTGAGAAACTGGACCTTATGTTGTCTGTCTTCAAGGAAAACATGGAAGAACTATCCCAGCTACTTCAAGATACACAGAGTATTCGATCTGAGCCTGTAGCTGGGCTTTCTTACACTACGCGGACCTCGGCCTCATTTGAACAAGTTGCGAAAGCCTTTGAGACCTTCCGTGAGCGCCTTCATGAGTTCAGAGATCATACTGTGAGTCCTGCTTTTGTTGCGCCATTCGGTACTTCTAACCTTATCTACTGCGTAGGACGAGAGTCTTAAGTTTAAATCTTTGATCAAGCTGTTCGAACGCGACCTTAAAGTTTGTGATCATGATCAGCTCTTCAAGATGTTGCTCATCTGTCTAATGTGTGTGTGTATCAATAACCAGTACCGAGCTTCCTGCCTTGAGGCATATGAAGGTAAACTAAATTTCCCTCATTCAATCGAGGACTAAGAGACGCCCATCAGACCACTACAATCCAGTCAATATGCGACTTTTCATCCACGGCCTTACTCAAGAAGTGAGGAACGACTTGGACGAGATTTTTTCCGCTTTGAAGACTTTCAATACATACGGTAAGTGACCATTTTACGTACATTCCTTGTATGAACCTTGCTCCAGGACTGCCTGCTATGCAATACGAGCAAAAACGTGACTCCGAGGGCGTTCTCAACATGTCAACAGTCGCTACCTTTTTCTCTGCGGTGACAGCGACTACACTCCAGATGTCTGTTGGTATTCAAGGCGAAACGTTGCCGAGCCCAGTCATAGCTATCGTCAATACTTTCTGGTTCTGTTCCTTGGTTTTAAGCATCGGTGCAGCTCTAAACAGCCTGATGGCAGCTGCTTGGAAAAGCACCACCTAGTGAGTCATAATATATCTTGTACAAAGACTCAACTAGATTAGCACAGTGGCACTCGAGGTCGACGTCTTCCCATCTGGGTGACGATCTGGATCCATGCTTCTGCTCCCATTTTTCTTGTATTATCCATTGCATGTTTCTCCGCTGGACTTGTACTCTTTTCCTATGGATCTCAGCAGGTTCGTGATTTTCCTAAACGAAAAAGCTATCCTGATGTTGGTTGTTAACAGGCCAAAACCACGTCGATCTTCACGTTAATTTCTACTGTAGTTACCTTCTTTGGGTTTATCACGGTCGCCTCCTGGATATTATACGAACAATGGATTGCCCCCTATCTCACCCTTCCCGAAATTCTGTGGCTGCAGAAGAAAGCCAAGGAACAGTCAAGTAGCCAGAAAGCAGACTTAACCGTGGGTACGAAGCTAGGCCGTCCGCTTCCCCGCCGTACTAGGTCGGATTCAATATCAGAGCACTCCAATGCATCGACAGAATCGGGCGACTCCTTGTTCAACATAACCACACTTTTGTCTGGACTTAAGTCTCTTGCACACACGGAACTACCCCACCCTCCCGTTGACCTCGAGGCCCAGACAGCCCACATAGAGTCAGGATTGGAACAGCCCGAGTCTCAGGGAGCAATTCGAAAAACGAGCTGGATGACAGCTGCTCGGGCGATTACGTTCGAAGCGCTTGCCACCAAGAAATTCTGGAGGGAAACCGTGCTTACGGTGCCCCGTATGAGTGTGCCAACACGTCCAAATTCGGGGCACAGGACTTCGTCTTCCGCAACTTATGTCCCGCCTTTGCCAGAAATGTATAGGGCATTTCCAACAGGATTCGGTGCTGTTCAAGATCTCGAGTTCTCCCCCAATGGGAAGCTTCTGGCCACCGCGAAGTAAGTTACCGTGCTACACGATGATCAGCCTCTGAATTTCGTTTAGTTATGATGAGCATAATAGTCAATCACGAACTGTTTGCTATATCACCGAGGTGTTTATATATTCACCTAACACAACGTTTGACAACTCTCAGCACCATTACAGACTTACCAACATACTTTTCGCTTCAAGCATACTCCCGGAGGAGCTGTGAAGCAAATTACATGGTGTGTGCACACGCCGCCACCCCACATACTTCCACAATAATTTGATCAAGGTCCGCGGACGGTGCTAGAATCCTTGCAAGATTAGACCATAGCCTTGATATCCTCGATTCCGTAAGCCAACATAGGTTTCTTCAATGGTCGCACCGTTAAATAATATGCGTTAGCAATGCAAGCCCGTTTCTTCTATAAAGCGACCACATCAGATCGAATCTGCCGCATGGTGCGATGCCAATAATAATGGTATACGCATCCTGTTCAATTGACGCTGAGATGGTCTTTTGACAACCATATTCCAGAAATTCTTTCTGTCGAGAGGAACATCGTTTTTAAAATGGTATGTTCATCTCAGCATCCAAGCGCCTAATAAATTTCAACCCCTGTAAAGTCCCTTGAAGGAAACGTTCGTCAGCTTTCGCCGCCGGCTATTTCATTTCATGCAATCTCACGCAACACGATCAGGTTTTGTCACAATATCGATTCAAGAATATCCTCCTGCGAGATGTAGCGGTTGTTCCAGGAGGGCGGCTTCTGCTTGCTGTTGGCCGGGTCACGTTTCCTCACGAGGAAAACCTTCCAAGCAATAGCAGGGGCGAAAAGCAGCTCATCTGTATGTCCTTTGTCCTGAATTGGTCCCGTTACTAGTCACTCAGACCCATAGTGTACGACATGGAAACAAGGAAATATCTCAGGTTTGTGTGAATCTCCGGAGATGCTGGGTACATCTATTCATGAAATGACTAGTCGCAATCCGTTATTGGATGACGTTCGACATGTTACTCTTGCCAAGAAACTTACGATTGAATCAACCAGCTACGAAGTGCTTTTGGGTCATAAAAACAAAGTTTGTCCTCTGGTTACACCTCGTGTCAAACGCCTTATATACGCCTGATGCTTAGCCCCCTCCTCAATTGTGGACTCTATCGCCGCACCTTATCGGGCCTCATCAACTGCAACCCAAAAGTGTTCATATGCAACTTTCAGGTGATCTAGTTGGCTCCGGATACTTTGCTGGGGCACGAGAAGAGATGATACTTTGCGTTGATCACGGTATGTGCTTACAACTTTTCCTACAATATTCATTCAACGCTTATCGCACGATAGAGGGAAGTGTTCATATAAGAGACAGAGAACGTGACATCGCTGTTCACACAGTGCAGGCACAGACCGTGCCGAACAATTGGCGGCGTGTTGCGTACTGCCCCACCCTAGACCCAGGTTCCATCGTATTTGCTACGGTGGATGCAGCTGGGTTCAAGATTTGGACAGTTGCACTCCCAGCAGAGAAATCTAGTTCTTCTGAAACGCTCCGTTTGTCTACAAGCTCGCCGTCCTCTACTGCCCGACCTGCTACCATTTTGGAAGAACAGCCTCCGACAGGATCATTGTCAGACGAGCCAGAGCGTCTACTCGGAACAAGACCTACATCTGTTTAACACTGGGTGCCGACTGGGGTGGGCGGCTTATATTGGACCACCTAGACTACGACTTTGTCACTGTCCTTCTGATTATTTTTTGTCAAGACATGGTAACACTTCAGTTAGAAAAAACCTGTTTGTGAAGCTGCAAGGAAGGCATTTCCGAATTCACGAGACGCGACTCAATGCAAGATAACATACGACCGTGTTCCTTGTTTAGAGATCGCATAGAAGTTAAGATGACTGTCCCAAAGTATAGAACCCACTCACTCTAGTGAGGTTCATTGGCACAAAAAGTTCGATTACGTTGGGTGTCGAGTGGGTATGACAGGCTACTCATGATATGTGGGTTCGTCTCCATCCAACATACGATGAATAAGACCACACTCACGCATGCAATAGGACAAGAAGTATGGCTTACGAGCACATGTGATGCTTCACGTCACTCGGTTCAACTTCTCAGTAAAGAAACCACATCTATGTGGATTTCATGATCCCGAAGATACAGAAGATTGTGCACTTTCTTTTTTTTCCCTTTTTTTTTTATGGGCACTCCCGGATTCGTCGCGGTTCCGAGCTGGGACTATTCTTTGCGTTCGGGAGAATTCCCGAAGTCTCTCCGTCAAGCGGGGTCCTAGGCGCCCCCCCGATGAATATGTAAAGAGTAACGTCACCTCTTCAGTCACTTGATCTGTAGGACTTTGGTCTCGGCATTTCAGAAAGCCGTGCTTTGCAGTCCCATCTAGGACCACGACAATTTTTTTTCGTCGGTCACATCGGCTCACAGCTGGCAAGGCGATGACCGCTTTCCATACCGGACTCTTTTCAACTCCAGATCACTGGGGTTATTCGAATGGACGATAACTAACATCAGGAACGGAAAATCATCAGATCAATTGTTTGATATTCATACGAAACGGCTTTTTTGTTTGTTCTGGAACTCGATCTATGTTGCCAATACATCTATCAAAAGTCGATATATATCTTTCTATTGAAACCTAATGGATGTAGGCTCGCCTCCACTACTTCGTTCATCGCACTTATCGGATCTTTCGTCTCTTTAGATGGATGTCCATTGGAGGAAAAAATCTAGAGTTGGTCTCCTATTATTGATGGAACAGGACCTGAAAAATTACCTGGAGGAGCGACAGGTCCACTAGCCGTATGCGGCAAGAAGCGGAACACTGAAAAGCGCTTGCCGGAAGGATTAGTAGCGACCAAATCCTCTTTTTGGGTTGTGGGTGTTTATAACATCACCCGATCCGCTGAGCTATACACTTGATCAGCGGGTGGGACGCTTCTGATTGGGAAACATAAGTCGAAGAATCCCCAGCAGTGAGCAATATATGCCGTATCTGGAGAAGTGAACTGGAGGTTACTCCCTCCCGCTACTGAACGTCCGGAGAATGCAGCTTCTGTATTCTCCAGGGTAATGCGCCATGTCAGAGGACCCATCTGGTGATCCTCCTTTGCTGCGTCATACACAAACCCATTGCTTCATATAATGCCCTTTCGAACATCGAAAATCCATGTCGGGAGGTAGGAAAGGGCGCAGGATCCAGGTATAGACTCGCATGGTTAGTATACGAATTCAAACACTAGCATTCTGGCGCCCGTAACTGAATACTACATAGACGATCCTCATATGATTGATTGTTGACTAGGGACTCGCAATCAGCTGAGTGGCGTAAATGTCGCCCAGACAATGTTCTACGTGGTCCGCAAGTCTCCCTCAAGGCTATGCAAAAAGAACGGGATCGCTGTCACCGTGAGGGATGTGGCCCATCACACTTAAGTAGTATATACCGCGGGTCTGAACTCGGGGCACATGATACGTCGCAGCTGTAATAGGTAGAAACGGGGTTAGCTGTGACGCCCGTCCGAAATTCCGAATGCCGTTTCTAAGTTTAGCAATAGCGAGCGCGTTGTTTTTTGCTTGACGATAGACGCCGACTATACATTCATTCTACAAATTCATTGTGCTTCTTGTGCCAACTTTCCAAAGACTCAGTCCCATAACCTTGGTAAAGTTTCTTTTTCCCCTCAGGGAGGCGGACGTAAGGAGGTTTAGAGTCGAGCTTAATGCAAACCTGGGCGGCCGTTTGGTTGTTGTTACGGTATATACGGTTGATTTCTCACCATTGTTTCAGGGACTTTCAGCTCGGGTGAATCAATGGACGATGCAAATGGATGGACGAGCTCTGGCCTGGTATCGACATATTATCAGTAGTATGATTAAATTATAATTATGATTGGCAAGACGATACCATTCCGCATCGTACAACCACAACATGCTGGAACATTTGGAGCAAAAGTGACGTTCAGAGGATGCAGTAGATTGTACATCTGTGTCTCGGTCCATAACTGCTTTGTATATACTTGATTGTTACAGATGAGAATCTATAATTCCACAAAGTGATCTTCAAGCTGTTGCTCACCTTATGTGTTTTTCGCCCTTCTCGATGATAAGTGTTTTTTTGTAACCTCCGAGGTTGATAGAACCTCCAAAACCGCCAACCTTTCTGCAAATTGAGCAGAGACATAACTGTTTGACCTCATCAGGGCCTCTTTCACCACGGACTCCATTCATTTGTCACTTACTTGGTAAGGTACAGCTGTACTTGATTCAACGGTGTACCTGACTGCACCACAGTGACAGCTTCCCGTTAGCTTGGTCGGCATCTTAAACGAGGCGAAGGGAAAGGGGATGGTTTCGCTTCAGGAGGCGTGTGTAACGACAGAGGAGCCATTGGCCTCGTGATCATAGCTTCTTGACACCGCCTGGAGGTTTTTGCATGGCTCTTGAGAAGAATAAGTCAAAATGCAGGTCTTGGCCGTCAGATTCAACTCTGAATGACCTTCGTTTAAATACTGAACGTCCAGAGTCCGAGGAAAGTCAGGAAAGAGGTTTGTTTTGAGCGGCTTCAGCCCTGAATACACTGTAGATCCTTGTGTCTGTATTAGGATGCTTACATAACTCCTATCACCGAACATTTTCCCACCGCTACCTGAAAATTTCTTTTTCCTTTTCCTTTAACCTCTTACTTCAACGTTTATCTCTACGCGAATCTTTGCTGCAGTTGGTTACCACTGTGGTCCTCTACTGTCGAAATCGAAGACCAGGGTAGCTTCATTGACGACTTGTTTCATCTATCGCCAAATATGCCCCATACACGTTATAGGGCATAATTGTTTCGAACGTTTCGTCGTGTCTTGATATGGATATTGTGCGTATTTCCCCGCTTTTCTTTCTCTTGGCCACTGGTAGCAACTATCGAGAGAGTCCATGATTCTAAACATATACTGATTTTAATGAGTACGACCCATCGCTTGATGGAAATGAGCTCATCCTTTGTCTTCTGAGACTCTGCTCCTCCTTCTTTTTCCACTAATCCAATCATCGGTTTTCCGTCCCGTCACTAAACGTTTTTCGTAGGCGCTCAATTTTTCCACGGATTCAAATCCCAATCTGGTCAATCTGCCTTTTTTCTTTTTTTTTTTACTTCGGCTACCTGATGTATTCAATCCTTTTACGATTTATGTACTTTCCATCCTTTCCCTTCGGATCATATAAGATGCTGAAGGATTCGCGAGGTTACGAGTGTTGAGGACTGCCAAAAGGGCATTGCTATCCATTTGTGGGCTGACTCGTCAGCCGAGAGCAATGTCCGATGACTGACAGTGGGTGATAACTCCCTGGTGCAGCGGGGACAAGAGTCGTAATCCCTTTACACAAGCGTACCCGGCCCGCAATAGACTTATTGTGGTGTGCTATAGCCCAAGCAAGGCACGACAGCGCGAAGGACGTAATGAGTGCAAAGACTTTCCGGAACGCTAACTCCGAAATACCCAGATGGGCGGTATGGAGCGACCAGAGTATAGAGAGACAATCTAATATTGATTTTGATCATAGTCGGTGTCTAAAGTATCTCCCGTAGGAGAACAGCTATTCTACACTGCTCGCTACTTACTATAGGTAATAAACTACTTAATTGTGGTAATACAAGTTTCCATATCACTATGTTATAGAATTGCATGTCCGCGAGATGGCGTGTATACACAAATACAGTGTACAAGAGAAATCAATTCTCCATCATTAACTTGAAAGCACATGCAATTGTTAGATATCAATGGCCGGGAAAGAATGCTAGCAAGCCGTTCGGGTGCTCATCGCCCCCTTGAACACTCTCCAGAGACATTTGAGATCGAACTTTCATAAGCTCGTCCCAAAGGTGGGTAGGTATTTGGTCACCATTCCGCAGGAACGTTCGGATCTGGTCCAGCCACTCCTTCATCAGTCGGAAACGACCCTCCGCTTTGACATCTGAGGTCTTTCCACCAAACGTGGCAGTTCCATCCTGGATCGCTAGGAGTGAAACCTGTGCAAGCCAATAGAAAGGTAGAGCGTTGCGAATGAACGAAGGTTCTTCTTGGCTCTTCTCGACTTGCATCGACTCTGGGCTGCTAAGCCACATCTGGAGCCAATTGTGCAGCGCATACTGGATGGCAAAGGCATTGTCGCGTTCCTCAGTTGCACCAGATTCATCTCCGCCTATCCGTGTAGAGCTAGGATCGGTTGATGAGGCGTTCTCGGCGTGTGATGCATACAGGTTTCGCAAGATGGTGTGAATTAGAATGAAATGAGCGAAAGGGTTGAGAGGTAGTGAGATGTTGGTGAGACGGGTTTCGCTCAAGATGGCCAAGGCTCGTTTCATCGGGATCCCCAGGATCCGTGATTCGCCAGTACCGTAAGGCGATTGTGTCTGAGCAGCGCCAAACCATTCCATAGCGTTGGTTGCTGTCCAGAGAGCATCATCGCACGGGAGACACATATCGAGCTCGGAAGGCTGGAATGATGGCGAAAGGGAGAAATACATGCAGTGACAGCAATCATGAAGATAAGACAAGAACAGGACCCTATACCAACGTTTAAACTTCAGAACAACGCCATAACTCGTGAGATGTGATAAAGCTCACCGCTTGATGGTTTCGTAGTTGGCCCATTCTTTCCAAGCCGCATCTAGAGACTGGGGGTTGCTCATGTCGGGAGGCGTCCATGAGCCAACTCGAGGAATAAGTCCAATTCTGCGAATCATCTAACAACCGTTTCGTTAGTTTATGTGTTGAGTGCATAACAACATATAGCGCACCATGACAAGCATTCCATGATAAACATTTGACGATATCCTCTGATCCGCTTTCTGGTGAAACAAACCTATCGTCTGAAGGAGAACGACAGTTAGGATTAAGTGGTTCTGCTCTCGAGGATCAGGTGAGATTTTCGTCTGGAGGTATTGAGCATTAGCGCCGCATCAAACAACATAGCCTCAAAGCCAAACACTCACAAACTCCTGCATTAAGGAATCACGTGTCGATGCCAAGGTATCATCAATAAATGCCATAGCTGTGCTATTCTTCACAAAGAGTGCACCACATGCTTGCATTGCGCGCACGAGGATAAGCGGTTTATCGTCCATGATCCATGTTGCCGGGTGCACGAGAGGCACCTGCTTGCAGAATGCCGAGAAGAAGAGGCTCACTTCATTGTCATATGAGCTGCAGGTTGGCGTGTCTATTAATGGAAAAACATACAGTATTGATCCAGATCCGCGGGTGTTGGTCCCTGAGGGTTAATCACTACCGCGGCAACATCATAAAAGGTGTTGGCCGCTGAGTCTATTGTCTGATGCGCGGATAGCCGAGGGGATGTGCCAATAGATGAGGCTGATGTCAGCATTCCAAAGTCTGTGAACCCTTGATCATCATAACCATGTGAGTGTGGTTGAGCGAGAGAGAAGTGTTCATCGTTGAAGGTGGGATATAGTTCATTGCCTTTAAGCCATGACATATCGTTCATAGAACCCGGTTGTTGTGATGAACAGGCTGTCATGGAGGGGTCAAAGAAGGGCTCCACCATCGTATTCGCAAAAGCGCTGTTGAGGTATGAATCCAACGAATATGCATCAAAGGTCATGTCAAATGCTCCCGGAATTTCGGGTTGTGACTCAAAGAATTCGGACCGCGGCGAAGAGTGCGTGGATGAAGTTGAGGAGGATCCTGGAGACACCGAAAGCCCGGGCAACATCATTGGAAGGGTAGAGTCCGGGGAAATCGGCGTCGTTGAGGTGAACGAGGGGAATTGTGTGGGAAACTCTGTGGAAAACTCCGTGGGACTGCTTGTCAAAGAGTCAGGGAACAAGCTGGGTGTTGAGGAGGCAACGCTGCCCGCGGAGGACGATGCAGAAAGGGAGTGTTTCCTTTTAGAAGATGCCAGCTTTTTGTTTCGCGAAGCTTCAGGGTCGTTGATAAAAATGCATTCCCGACCACGTGAAGAGCACTTTGAACATGGGTATTGGAGATTGCATTTAACTTTTGACTCCGCGCAAGCCTAGAGAGTCAGGTTAGAGGCGAAGAGGTAAGCTGCAAGTTATCCCTACCTGACATGATTTTCTTCGAGAACGATTTGCATTGACACTATGGCAATTGTCCAAGTTAGACACCAAGTCACAATCGTTTGTAAGGGCACCTACGAGTCACCACAAGTCCTCTTATGCCTGGTAAGTAGATCACTTCGCGTGAACTCTGCCTGGCATATCTATAACGCAAACAAGTCAGTGGGTAAGCATAAATTGAGAAGTGAGGAAAGTTTACACTGCAACGATGTAGCCGCTCATTTGTATCTAAACAAAGAACGCTCAGCTAGCGCTCACAGAGCATTGATAAAGCATATATAGCTTACGGGAACGAAGATGCCGATTGAGGTGGGTTGTCCTGGTAAATTTTGCGGGACACAACGGACAATACTTCGTCTGGGGAAGTGATGGCATGTTCCCTTGTTGAAAGTATAATAAGTAAACTATAGTCTGAAAGCAAGTTGAGGACGCGCTACCTTTGTGGCTTCTCATTCTGCTAATCTCACCGTTTGCTTTGAGGTCGAGTGAGGTCTGGGACGCTAGGACAGAGTAGAGTGGGTCCATTGTTGGGGAGCTTGGAAGAGAACAAGCGTTCCGAGGAGGTTATAAGTACTTGCATTGAAAATAGTCAGATCGATCAATCGTATTTGCAGGATCCTTTTGGAGCAACACAGTAAGCCGGCCTCGGTTAAAGGATTTGTTTTGCCTAGTCTACAGATAAGGTAATACTAGATTTGATTAAGTCCTTATAGCTCGACCCGGAAGGAAGGTCAGAGTGTCTCGGGAACTGAAAAATGATGGGAATAATACTCTGGGCGACACCACAAAAACGTCGAGGTGAGAGTTTTTTTTGGGCAAGACTCCGAGGCCTCGCTGTCAATTGAACAGGATCGGAAGATGCCGATCTCCTCTCAGCTGCTCAAACCCAGCCAAAAATACAACTGATAACATCTACACGCATTAATGGCCCTTACCAATTGTTTAATTTTGTGAAAATCACCTGAATCTCATGTTCATAATACATGAGGCTCGCGAGTCTTACTTCAATAGACTTACGAGAGCCACGATGCTCACACGGCGGCTATGTGGTGGGGCGAGTGAGTTTAGAGCGCAAGGTACGATTGCATACCCGACGTTTCTCTTTAGCGACATGAAAAAGGTGCTCCAAGCGCTGTCGCAACAAGCTATCATCTGCACACCGCCACTTTTGGTTTACTAGTTAGTACAGCGATCCTTACTCCAGTGGCGGGTAAGTAAAACCATAAAGATGACATAGTGCGCCCCATTACACCATTAGATTTTCGACTCTTACTTGGAGCCCTGTTGCTCGACGACGGGCTGTATGAAACTAGGTATCAAATTTATGAAGTCCGAATCATACATAGCATTGTCATACCATGTCCGCCGGTAGTTGTGTAATGCATAACAAACTATCTCCAACAATCGACTATTAACATGACGATTCGATCGAATGGCCCCTCACAAAGTCCTGTAGGAAAGCGACGTCGATGGCGGACCAGTATGTTATCGGATACGAAACGTGGTGTAGCTTGATGGAAGAGCTTGTCGAATTAACATGTACAAATATCGTGCTTCTCTATTACTCCAGCGTTGTCGCCCACTGTCTACCTAACATCGGATCATCATGACACATACTTATCTTATACGCATATGCGCCCAACACCCAATACAGCTACGATCCAACAGACTATCTCCGTATATATCTCTACTTTGCGCAGTGAACTAGCTGAAATCATCTTTCTGTCTGACACAACAGATGGATTGGTAACCCGTTGTGCATACCACACACAAGACTCTTACTTCGTAATATGGTACTCCTTTGATGCTTCGCACCAATTTTTTAACCGACGGAAAACTCGTTGTACGGTCTCTCAGAAGCTTCGGCATCTTGAGTCGATCTTTCTCGCGTAACAAGAAGTGTATTCCAACCCGCAAGTATCGCTTTTTGGTGTAAGGTTGTAGCACTGACCTCGTATAGCACAAGTGGAGCGTGTATCTCTTTGGACTAGAACAGGAACCCGTTGTTTGCTCATAACCAACTTTCAATGTCATCAGCGTCATGCAATTGTAATCCAACTGTAATCCATCCAGTACATTTGCGGCCGTCAGCACCGCAACCGACTCGGCCAGTCTGTGTATCCGGGCTGTTCTCCCCCGCTGGTCATTGGATATGCACCCTCCGGGTCGGACTTTCTCCTCTATCCTACCTCAGGCTTGTGTTCTATTACATGAAGTGAAGCGCCTTCCAGATTTATACGATCCCTGATGAACCGGCCTAGACTAAACTGTGGACAAAAATTGGGATGCGACGCAGTATGAGGTGGATGCATAAGGCAAGACCATAGTGGAACAGAACAACTGGCAAGGTAACAGGATTTCTCAATTGACCGTTTGATGCGCCAACCCAGATATGGATCGTAGATAACCTCCTTAAATTACGGCCCTGGATATATCTTTGAAAAGTTGACGGACAGCGTTGGGACTCAAATGTCACCCGGCAACGCCTAAAAGCTTACATGAGCACTGGAGTATTACTACCGCTTCTGGAGATCCATATTCGGTCAGCGAGCCTCATTCATACGCAATGGATAATGCGCAAGGGTCAAACCCGAGGTTAGGACATCGGCAAAAAAAAATACTCCCTTTGGGGCAAATCTTAACTCAACAACAAAGATGCATCACCACGTTTAGACAACTCGTCAGCCCATCAGATGCCTCGTTAGAAGTTTGTTTTTTTCCTTAGTCAACCTTTCCCACCATCAATGATCTCCTTTGCCACCGGCCAAGTTTTGGTATTCGTGCCTTGCATGGCCCGATTGTTCCAGTCGGACTCAGCGCAGCGGATCGAAATCACACTTGGGCGATCGTTAAATCGAGGCTCGGTCAGTTCGGATTTTTTTGGGAAAACGACCCATAACAATTCAGTTCTTGCCTTCTTTTTTTTTCGTCCACTCTTGAAAAGTTCTATACATGGAACGCCATTGGTCATCTTCAAATATGCGATCAGGCCCAGGGCAATCTATTTTTCTTTGCCGCCACTTAACCGATCATATATAGTAAACTGACTTGCCAAGTAAATCACCACGAGTCTCACGCACTCTGCGTAAGTTAATTGTAGCTTCTTCACCCGTTGCTGCCATTCACATGATTGAATTCGGAACCGTAAGTCTATGAAAAAAAAAATCTATTTCGAAGAAAGAGAACCTCCACATACTTTTCTTTTCCCTTCTGATACGTTGAGAGTACCCAGGTGAGTATGATGGCGGGATTTTCGTGGTTGCATCGGTCGACAACCTCCCGTGAGTCATCACCGAATGCAAAGGAGTGCTTTGAGGGAATGCTACTTTTAGGTAGATCAATGCTAATCCATCTGGCCTGGCTCTTGGGATGTCAAAAGATGGCGTTTATGAATTATTAACTCCATGGTTGAATGTAATTGGGAGATCATATGGAGGATAAAGGACAATTCGGCGCGATGAGATTACAAGGCCCACACGAGGTGAAATATTCCCTAGGAGCTGAGTCAGGTTGCAGGTCATTTCAGCATCTGAAAGGAACTGTCACCGTACCAGGATTCAGGTTCCTGGAAGTAACCGCATCATACCGACGTTGGGGGGCTGCGGATAAAACCTGTTTCATTGCCGAGTGATTCAATTTGTTTTTCTACCTGGAGTGAGCTGGCACTTCCCCGGTAACTGTCTGGCCGTCTCTGATTCTGTTAGCCATGAAGGTAACTGTCGTTTCATATCCTCCTTCTAGACTTTTGGTTAATCGGACTATTATAGCTT
Organism: Calocybe gangraenosa; assembly: GCA_018221785.1. Taxonomy (NCBI): domain Eukaryota; kingdom Fungi; phylum Basidiomycota; class Agaricomycetes; order Agaricales; family Lyophyllaceae; genus Calocybe; species Calocybe gangraenosa. Next base: position 14,097 of record JABCKK010015918.1, read on the forward strand.
ACCAGGATCAGACATCTGTACGTCGTTGCAGTCAAACCAAGGCTCCAAGAGATGACATATCAATGACTGCCGCCTCGATCATTCATTGAATGGTTGTCGCTCAGACAGTTCGTCGCTCCATTATTATCGAAGATTAAATTCCGGGTGGAGGAGAGCGCTGTAAGAGCGCTTTCAGTGACTGAAGGTTTGAAACCCGGTATGTTTATGCGTTTAGTCGGATATTGAAGTTGGGGTATTGCACAGGACTGAGTATGTAAGCAACGGGCAAAGAAATTTTCCAAGTGTCGGCGTGTGTACGCCCCGTCGGCAGCAACGTTCGCTTCAGCACTCGACATGACTGATACGCCCAAGGACACGAAGAGAAGAGGAGCGTCGAAACCAGCAACCATGTCATTACACAACCCGCCACTTGTCAACGGGACTCGATGTCAATGCAGTGTCATACTGGTGCTTATGTCCTTGGCTCCACCCTAGCTTAAAGGAGCATTATGGAGGGGTTGCGTGGTGCATGGTGCACTTTAAGCCTACACCCAGCGCTCTAACCAATTAACCCGGGATGCTGGATGCTCTCCATGCCATGTGGACTTTGGTTTCAATGGCCAGCCACAAGATATTTTATTGGTATTCAGACGCCTACCTTGTCTGGACTTTAAGGTATACATCTACCGATGCCAGGTCTACTTTGGTCAACAATCGGGAATGATGGAGGGGCAAGATCCGCTTATGAGTATGAAAGAAGAAACTTCCGAGACTATTTAGCTACCAACAAAGTACGATAAAACCAAGTTTCTTGGCGTTTGCGTTTTCAACCTAAGAGTGTTGAGCATGCACTTTGGAGAAACTTGTACGCGCATGTCAACAGTAGCCTGATGTTCCATCCAGTATAAGCATTTAGACAACACTACAGACCTACTTAACTCGCTTTGTCTGTGCCACCGCCTCCAGCTCAACCCAGCACCTTGCTCGTTTCCAAGGTCGCGATCAGACCATGTAGCTGATATTGCGCGTGTTGCTAAAGTTTAACTTATATTGAGCATAATGATGTTGGAGGTCTAACAGTTCCATGTAAGCCCATATGGTCGCGTAGTTGGTAAGGACTTTGACTTCGGGCTGGGGGCGGAGCTACAATCTCATTATTGGTGCCTGAAGCTTTTATCATGATCTATGACGTGTTCCGAGTTACTGTGCTCGCCGAGACGTCCAAGAGTTGAGGTAAAGCGAGAGTTGCGCAACTAGGATTCTTGCATTCCAATCGCCAAGTTTATTGGTTAGCCAACCTTAATTTGAGGTGTGGTTTCGGCTGATTCACCGAGCACCACCTGTACTGGTGTCAACGGTTCTCTCCTCAGCGTACATGGCGTGGTGACAATATTCGCTACTCGCTACACGTATAAGATTGATAAAAATCCTGCATAATCCGACAGTGTTAGCGGTAACGATCCTTGTTCCAGGGAGTCATACCTGAGACAGGGACATAGCAACTTGCTCATCGCCACATTTATTACAGGGAAACGCGCATGAACTCAGGAATAGACCTTTTTTTTTCAACAACCCGCTAGGGACTCATAAGATGATGGTGCAGAGCTGTGCTGGAACTGGATCAAAGACATTCCATAATGGGCGGAACGAACAAATAAAGCCAAACAGAATCAATGTCTGTGTTGTTGCGAATGAATGGTATCTGCGCATGGCCTTGACATTTTGGCACCGGGAATCAGCCTTTGTCCAGGTATCATTGACTTTTTTTGGGAACATCATATCGCTAACAGACATTTTAGCCAGGATTCCATCAGCTATTACCTACATTCCTTAAGCGGAGATCGTGGTGGGTAAAAATCATTATCCTTTATTTTAACCAACTGTGAGCGCTTCTGACTCACAAGATCTTATAGCGGTGAGGAAAGTGCATCAGACAAATGTTTCGTCTAGTGTTGCAGACGCATTAGTATCATTTTTCGTGCGTGTTTGGAATCTTGGACGTCTGGAGATACCAGGTACGGGTTCCGCTTCAGAGCTTTACTTATCGGATCAATGGATATATCTCATTACCCCACTGGTATTCTCTTACAATTCGTTGCACCTGAAATTGTGACAACACCATCGGAACTGGTTTTGGAAGGCCCTGATTCACCGAGTATATGTGACTTACGAAGCGTTATAAGGACTGGACCCATCGCTTATTCTTCTGCTCACAATCAACGCAGCTGCGATGGTCTCAAGGAGTCCTTCACTACTGTATCTGCCAATATTCGCAGGTCAAGGTACCATTGCAGCTACTACAGCACAGACACGCCACACAGCACTCCTTGATGCATCTTCTCAGTCTGGTTCTGACCTTCTCTCTGCCTGCCACGAGGCTTTCCACAATGAATTGTCTTCCCTGCCTGCTTTCGAATTCGCCAATCTCAATATTGACCTCGCAGACTTTCTGAAACCTGAAGATCTTCTCGCTCTACCCACAAAACGTTACGAGCAAAATGCCGCTATTTCTGGACCAACCTTGTTTCTGCTACAGGGGTTGCGTTATCTGGCCTTCGTCGAAGCAACGGGAATCTCTACTGGCTCACTCACGCCATTCAGCGATATTCTAAAGCTTAATTCAGAGTATGCACTTGGAGTTTTAGGGTTCTCATCTGGCATTCTGCCCGCCTGCGTAGCTGGAACATCTTTTTCTACATTCTCGTACATTTCCAGGGCGGTCGAAGCCTTCCGTTTAGCTTTATGGGTCGGGATTCGTGCACAACTATATCGAAAGAAGACTCTCGAAGCAGGGTTCATCGACTCAGAAACTAAACTTCCCTGGAGCCTCGTGTTCATTGGAATTAAACGGGAAGATGCAGAAAAGGCTATATCAAGCTTTACCGAGGTAAGTATTGCTATTCACCCCGTATAACGTGTCCAAGAGTCTGATGAACCCTAGACCCGTGAAACAGGTCATCTTTACATAACAGCAATTGTCGACGACACGTGCATCACTATATCAGGTCGCCCAGACATACTCGCTGATTTCTCTGCTTTCATCACAGCGAAGATCAACCTGGTGGTGCACAAAACTACGCTTGATACTCTATATCATTCGCCCACTCATACAGATTCTGCGCGATCACATGTCCTTCACGACGTCGTTTCCAGGAACATTCGTTTTCCGGTCTTCTCTGACATCAAGGTGCCTATTAGATCGACGTTTACAGGGGATGCTATCACAAAAGATACAACTCCGGGGTCATTGCTAGAGCTTGTTGTGGATATGCTTCTCATACAGCCAGTAAATTGGAGCCTCGTCGCGGATAAAGTTGTAAAGACGTTACCCGATGATATGCCAGTGCAGCTTCTCAACCTGGGTCCAGGGGCTGGGTTGTCGCGGACAATAGAGAGACTATTACCTCAAGGACGGGTATCAGTAGTTGACTGCACTACCACTAGCAACGGACCACGTCATCTCCCTAAGAGTAAACAAGAGCCTATCGCCATCATTGGCATGGCTGTCAATATGCCCGGAGCTCCGAACGTGTCTAGACTATGGGAGGTTATCGAACAAGGAATCAATACGATTTCTGAAGTAAGATTTTTTTTATCAGTCCTTTGATACCTGCTAATTTGTATCCAGATCCCCGAACATCGATTCCAGGTCTCCGATTACAACGACGGTGGCAAGCCCAAACGTACCATGAAAGCCCACACTGGTAATTTTATCGATGGTGTTGATGAATTTGACAACAAGTACCTATCCCCCTTTCACGCCGCTTTTAGTGACCTAACATCTTCCACGATGTACAGATTCTTCAAGATCAGTCCACGAGAGGCGCGGAGCATGGACCCCCAGCAGCGGATTCTCCTCCATACTGCTTATGAAGCTTTGGAGGATTCAGGTTATGTTCCGAATGCTACGCCTAGTTTTAACCCTGAAAACTTTGGGTGCTACATCGGCGTCGCTACGCACGATTACATCCAGAATCTACGGGACGACATTGATGTCTATTATAGTCCAGGTATTTTCCACTCGGTTCTGCCATCTCTTTGGTCTTGGTATTTACCAATACGGCAGGGACTTTGAAAGCATTTCTCAGCGGCCGTATATCGTATGCGATGCAATTAAGCGGTCCTTCTATCGTCGTGGACACCGCTTGCTCATCTTCCAGCGTCGCGCTCTATCAAGGTGCAAGGGCGCTAATGAATGGAGATTGTGATTCGGCTTTAGTGGGGGGTGTTAACGTCATTTCTAGTCCCGATGTGAGTTGATTTTAGCGCTTTTTCGACAACCTTAACCAACCGGCTCCATAGATGTTCCTAGGGCTTGATAGGGGGCATTTTCTGAGCCCAACAGGCCAATGCAAGGCATTCGACGCGTCAGCTGATGGATATTCGCGAAGTGAAGGCTGCGGCGTTTTTGTAATGAAACGGCTTGCGGATGCTCTAGCCGAGAATGACCGCATACTTGGGGTCATTCGTGGGATCGAAGTCAACCAGAGTGGCCTTGCTCATTCGATTACACACCCGCACGCGCCAACTCAAGCAACTCTCTTTAAACGGGTACTGGAAAACTCCAATATGGACCCTAATCGTATCAACCTCGTTGAGGCCCATGGTACTGGAACCCAAGCGGGTGATCCGAACGAGTTGGAAAGTATCCGAAGCGTGTTCTGTGTACAGAGAACGACCAATAACCCTCTCCACATAACCTCAATTAAGGGTAATATCGGCCACCTTGAAGCAGCTTCTGGGGCCGCCGGGTTGGCAAAACTTCTTCTCATGTTTCAACATCAGCGCATTCCTCGTCAAATCTCACTAAAGGAGCTTAATCCACGGATAGCCTCTCTTGAGTCCGACAATACCGTGATTGATACCATCAATGCGCCCTGGTTACCTTCCCACCAAGGTATGACCAGAGTAGCACTGCTCAATAATTTCGGAGCTGCTGGCTCAAACACGGCGCTGTTACTCGAGGAACATGTCACATCCCGTACGACCGTTGAACCCGAAGGAATGCACTACGTGTTTGGGCTATCCGCTAAAGACGATACCGCACTTGACGCGCTCCGCTCGAAGTTCTTGCAGTTTCTCGATAGTTCACACGGATCCGCACTTGCCGACATTGCATACACGTCAACTGCTCGCAGACAAGTTTATGACCATCGTCTCGCCGTCTCAGCAAATAGTCTTGAAGACCTTAGCGAGAAATTGAGAAAAGCTCTTGTCGTTCAAAATCCTCCCAAGGATGCACGAGCAGTGTTCGTATTCTCTGGTCAAGGCGGCCAATACCTGGGAATGGGTCGTGGGCTTTATAAAACATCTGCACTGTTCAGAAAACACATCGACCATTGTCATGGTATTCTCATCGAGGCTGGTTTTCCCGGTATCCAAGCTATCATCAACGCTGGCACTTCGGGCAGTGGTCTATCTGCACTAGAAGAATTCGAGGCCTATCAAGCGTCTATCTTCTCTCTTCAGTACGCGCTGGCGAGGTTATGGATGTCGTGGGGTTTGACGCCCGCTGCAGTGGTTGGACATAGGTAGGTCTCGGTATCCTTTTACTACGTCACGTCCCACTCATCCATTACTTTAGCCTCGGAGAGTACGCTGCTTTGGTTATCGCGAACGTCCTTTCTGTAAAGGACGCGCTGCTCATCGTCGCGAATCGCGTTCGACTCATGGTCAGTAAATGTGCTATCAGTACGACTGGTATGATCGCCGTGAACATGGGGCCAACTGCTGTGCACGATGCCCTCAGCGCTTCTTCTAGTTTTTCCGACCTATCTATCGCATGTTACAACAGCCCAATCGACTGCACTGTGTCTGGGCCACTGTCTCAAATAAAGGCATTCAAAGCATATCTCGACGCGTCTGTTGGATGTAAAAGCATTATCCTCACTGTTCCCTTTGGATACCACAGCCAAGCGATGGCTCCAATCGTGGAGGACCTGAATGTGATAGCCCGGCACGCGACTTTGAAAGCGCCGACGATCCCAGTCGTCTCTAATGTACACGGCGAGCTGGCCCTGCCAGGTGACAACTCCGTGTTTGACTCGGGGTACTTCTCCCGTCACTGTGCAGAGCCTGTACAATTCAGTAATGGCATCCAAGCTCTGATTAACGATGGTTCCCTGGACCAGGTGAACGTTTGGATCGAAATTGGTCCTCATACCACAACTCTTCCTATGTTGAAGTCGAATCCTAGCCTTCCCAGGGATAGCATTCTACTCGGTTCCCTTCGAAAACAGCACGATCCTTGGGCAACCCTCACCTCCAGTCTTTCCCAGCTATATATTCACGGTTACCATATCAATTGGCGAGAAGCATTTGCCCATGTTGACAATGTGGCTTGCATCAACCTTCCCTCGTACCCGTTCAAGAAAACAAAGTTTTGGGTGCAGTATCAAGAACCTAGATCGACGGACGACGCGAGCTCCTCTCAGCTTCCCCTAACCTCACCGCTAACCACGACGTATGGGATGCTTGACAAGTGGAAGCAATATCCATCAGAAGCAAATGGGTTCACGGCCATTTTTGAAACGCCGATAACAGATTTGTCAGGATGGATACGCGGGCACAACGTCGGAGGCGTGGCTCTCTGTCCTGCTTCTGTATACATCGAGCAAGTTCTGTCTGGAATCGGTCTCGCGTGCCGTCACATTGGCGTTTCGTCGCAGGAAGCGCATCCGATTCTTCACCAAGTCATGTTCGTCAAGCCTCTCGTGTATGATGACTCGGTGTGTCAAACGATCACCACTACCATCAGCGTTCAAAACGGATCGGGTACTTTCGTAGTGACCTCCCGAGTTGATACGTCTCAGGATGAAGTCACGCATGCACAAGGAAATTACCGATTACAGCCAGCGCTACAAACGGCGACCAAGTTTTCGCGGACCCTTCCCACTATCTCACGCCACATGGAGGCTATCGTCAAACCAAGTGCAGGACAGCTCACGGAAGTATTTTCGACTCGCACCGCTTATGAGGTTATTTTCCCGCGTGTTGTCGACTACTCAAAAGGTTATCATACCATGCGATCTATTACGGTTGATGCTAGTAGCATGGAAGGGTGTGCAGATGTCTCGCTCCCTAAAGACTATGATCGCGGCACATTTACGGTTCACCCTGTGTTCATGGATACCCTGCTTCATGTTGCAGGCTTTGTCGCCAATCTACAGGGCGGGCCGAATGATGCCTTCATCTGCAGCGAGGTCGGTAGCGTCAAAGTCATCCCTGAATTAGTCAACAACGATGCATCCTATACCGTCTACTGTAGTAATGCATGGGTGCCCGAGGATGGGACGATCTTTGCCGATACCTACGCTGTACTGGCCGCGGAACCCAAAAGGATCGTCGCGCACATGAAGGGAATGCAATTCCGCCGTGTTCGTCTGGATAGACTGAAGAGGGGCCTATCGCATTCAATAGCTCAGTTGTCACCACGTCCAACGGAACCTCAGTTGCCAGAATCTCTCAAGCGGGGGTCATCCGGGAATTTTGTTGGAAGCAACCAGAACCCTTCTCATGTGTACAGCACGGTAGTCGACATCGTATCACGCACGTGCGATTTGAAACTTGAAGAAGCTGACCTTAACGTTGATCTCGCTTCCCTCGGTGTCGACTCGCTGATGTCAATCGAGATTTGCGGCAAGTTGAAACACACCTTTCCAGAAGCGAATCTCAATGCGCACACGCTGTCATTCTGCACAACAGTGGCAGACATCGCACGCGAAGTCTCAGCGAAAATATCCTCTCGAAGAATCCTTGGAGGTGAATCTCCAATGACGTTGTTTAGCGGCACTTCCACGCCACGAACTTTGGTCTCCGATGATACGTTTTCAGATAGTGCACATCCATTGGTTGAGGGAGAACCTAACGTAAAACGAATTCTGTCGTCACTTCTTGACATCGCGGTTCAGGACATCGAGGACGACATCGACTTTGATTTATTAGGCTTAGATTCCTTGACGTCCATTGAAGCACTTCACGTCCTCAAATCAGAATTTGGTCTTGATTTACCCAGCAACCTCTTCACAACATTCCATACCCCTCGTACACTCCAGTCTTACCTTACTTCACAACTTTCTAAACTTTCCGAAGATACACAGCAACACGACCTTCACGCACAGAATTCATCCACAGATACCAGTACATCAGTCAGCTTCCTAAAACTCGGCACCATTCCACTCCCCATCCAGACCTCGAGTAGTGGTCGAATCCCTCTATTCCTCATCCACGACGGTAGTGGTCTAGTCAATCACTATGAACGCCTTTCGCAGTTGGACCGACCTCTATGGGCGATTCACAATCCCCATTTCATCACAAGCAAACCGTGGAACACCGTCACCCACATGGCAAAAGCCTACGCAGATCATATCGCTGGCCTAGCTACGGGTCCTGTTTTGCTTGGAGGTATGTCGCGTACAATACTTGTCTTAAAAATACATATATCTCACCATTTTTTTAATGAAAGGCTGGTCCTTTGGCGGTGTAGTTGCATATGAGATTGCTCGTCAACTGGAGAAGTTGGGCATTCTGGTTCAAGGAATTCTGTTAATCGACTCCCCAAGCCCCATCAATCACGTCCCTCTAGCCGACTCTCTCATTGACCACGTCCTCAACCTCGACGGCCGAAGCTTCAGCTCCGACCTAGGAAAACTAGTGAAGGCCCAATTTTCGATGAATGCCAAATTACTCGGCACGTACCATCCCGAACCTTTCATCGATCGTTGTCCGCCTCTCGTACTTCTTCGTTCCAAAGAGGGCTTCAACCCAACCGATATCGACGTCCCCCTTTGGCTCTCGAATCGCACAAAGCCTGAGTCGAGTGTTGTAGGGTGGCAAACGTTGGCCAGCGACCAAGTCAAAGTGATCGATATTCCTGGACACCACTTTGAGCCTTTCCATCCTTCGAAGGTGAGTTTACCCTATCCCAGTCTTATGACGTGGCACGTAGCTTATGAATGCTGTAGGTTGGAGAGGTATCTATGCGCATTGCTGAAGGTTGTGATTATCTGGAACAAATCCGGACGGTGTAGGCAAAGAAGCCATGACATTCCTTTAATTTATCATACTCACATATCGAACCCATTGTCAAATTTTAGAAGCATTACATATTGAGCATTATTATTATTGTTTGTTGTGGACTTGTTATAGGGACGCGTGTCTTATCGCGATAACATATTTTACATTACTAATCCGACGTAGAGTTTTCTTGATTCTTGATACCTATCGTAACTACTGTTTTACGACTACAAGTTATACAGTAATATTACTATATTGTAGCATGACGATTGTAGCATGACGAATGTAGATGTAGCACCATTATGGATAACACCAATAACTTAACTATTAATATTTATTTGACTTGGAATTGGACCCGTTTTCATTCTGTGTTTGGTGGTTTCGGCTTGCGACCATCCGAAACGACTCACTAAAAGACTAGGGCTCTGGTGAAAATGGAGTCTTAATAAACGGGTGGTTATAAATAGTGTGTTAAACAGTTTATAAACATGTTGATTAATTATAGTCCGAAATGACCGCAAAAAGACCTTCAGTCTTCAATTACATACACCGAATTCAATCAATTCACAGAAGTCGTGAACATTGTTGTTATCAAAAGCTGGTGATTTGATATACAAAGTATGTACAATACGAAGTAGGGATCCAATAAACATAAAAAACAGTAAGTATAATCATTATATGAGAGGATAGAATAAGCGTGATTTTGTCCTGATGGGTATCGTGAACTGCTTTTACAACATAAGACGGGGTGCTATATTAACATGATAAGATAAGCTAGATAGTAGCGTAAGTGATACTTATATATTCATCAACTATAATAAATGGGATCGTCAAAAAATCGCACGCTAATCACAAAAAATCAATCGACCCATATTGGATCGACGTGAATTGGGGCTCTGGGCTTGTACTTTTTCTTTAAGCCCCTCGGCGGGTGGGCTTCCATCCTGAGTTTGACGCTCCTATGGATCTTGACACCGTCGTTGGCTTGTCTGGGAATAACTCTAGGTTGCGCGAGGTTCATGCTAAAGAGTTACATCAGATATAACGGGAAAAAAGAAGCCCTCAGAAAAAAAGTCAGCTAACCCAAGATACGATATCCACTCGTACTCGTCGTTCTGGTATCGCATCTTCAAAGGCAGAATCTCCAAAAGCCACCAAATCCGAGTGATTTTGAGTTGGTCATAAATGGGCGTCAGGGCATCTTTGAGGTCTTCGTGCTCTTCGTCGATCACCCTCGGGTGGGAGGCTCGTTTCGTGTTTTTCGTCATCGTAGAAGGTATATCCACGCTATGGTCTTTTCTCTTGAAGAGACAGGCCAGTTTTGTCATTATGGGGGTTTTCGTGATACATTCGTAATTCTCGGAGCTGATAGATCGTAGAGGAGGTCTAGGGATGACGTATGGGAATAGAGTGGATGGATCAAGTCCGATGTTCTCTAGTGCTTGGGAGTTGAACATGATCCCGGTATGTGTCTTGAAACATTCCCGGACCATCCACCGAAGGGAGATACGGGCGAGTGAGTTTTGAGTCTTGTTGCTGACTGAACCACCACCGACATCTGCACAATTTGTAAGTACGATTCGCTTGACACACATCTCTGCAAGATGCAAAACCCAAAAAACGAACCTGAATGACATCCCTAAGAAAGAAAGAAAAAATATCGTCAGCATTTACTTCCTTTTCCAACAACAAGATCGCATCGTTCAAAACAAAAGACGTACCGCGAACCAAACTTCGTCGACGTCAGTTTTATGTTTCTCCTTTTGAGCATACAAGCGCTCAAACTCGCTCAGCTCCTGATCCTCTTCTGACGGCCTCTCGATAAAACTGGACGACTTGGTGTGACCATGAGATCCTCCCGAGGCAGGCGTACCGGGGGAAGTGTCAATGTCACCCTCGTTGTCCTTTCGTAGCCCCAGCGTTCGTTCCTGAGCCGTTGGCACGTTCCACAAGTTGACTTTAAACTTGGCACGTCGTTCGTCGAGAGAAACGGCATGCCGAAACGTCCGGACAATGGTATTGGATGTTGTGAAGGGTAACCGTTTGGATGTTAGACCAACGGAATCAACAGTGTCCCTAAACCCCCAAGTGTCAATACAATTTGGATTATTATTATTATTATTTCGTCATAGATCAAACAGCGCGTTTGACGTGTGACGTTGGAAAGACGTACCAAACACCGAGAAACTCGATCTCGACATCGTTGGAGAAAGCCGCTTTGAAAGCGTTGGATTGCTCCCATCCAATATGATCGGTCCGCGCGTACATCTTGTACGCGAAGGGTACTTGTTGATGATTATCGGAGGGGAGGAGACCGACTTTGTGGATCATTCCAGCAAGACTAATTTTCAAAGTCAGCAAAAAGCCCGTGGTCTCGATAATGTCACAAGTTCTGCTGACCTTCGAGCTGTGTATGCCCCCCGAGAGAAACCTTTTGTAAAAGGACCGGATATCAGTTTAAAAGGGATTCGGCAATGTTTGGAACCTGTTCAAGCTTACCGAATATGCATATCTTGTCTCCATCCAAGTCTAGAAGACATCAAAGATGAATATCGTATCGGAGAAT
>JABCKK010015919.1:15046-29903 GCA_018221785.1 Calocybe gangraenosa
AGCACTACATATTAGTCATATGTTGGTGACCAGTTCTTCGTCAATGACTATACTCCACTCCAACCCCTCCGTCAGGGAGATCATATTTATTGGATTTGTAATGCTATGTACTGGTTTTCTTGAGTCATACAAAACTGGTTAATAAGGACTATCCCTTTGAAGGTTAAAATCCTTGCCAAGGTATTTGTATCTCAAAGAGCAGCTGTCAGTTTGCTCGTTCAGAGTCCTGTAAATCGACCGGCGCCTCTCACCGCTATCTATGCTTATCGCTGTAAGCTGCAGAGTCTACCACGGAAACCCCCGCTACACTATACATTTATGCAGGCTATTTGATCGCCGCTACAGACGAATCATTCGCACCCTTCCCGCTCGAAAGTTTGCAAGTTGGTACATTTGATAGCCCCAGGATCAAGTATACATCTACGAGGGTGCGGGGGCACGAGGAGGGTCCCTGGTTATTGAACAGCTTGTGGTTAGAGATATACGTTTCTTGTGGATGTGAGTGAAGAAAGGAGTTATTAATTCACTGTCTTACCTCATCATCTCATGGGCACCGTTGTCGATGCCGGGGATGAAATTTGAACGTTCCTTAGCTTTGCTATTGAGAAAGATCATGTTTGAGCAGGACCCCCATGATGGCTGCCTTGCGCTTGGATCAGCAACTGAGGCTCATCGACTCTTGCTAATAAGGTAAATGATAGAAAATTCAAAAGTTTTTATACTAGATAGATGTGCTTTCCATGTCATATTCTACCAGTGGTTTTGGATAGAGATGGAGAAGGAGAAAAACCGGACCTTGCCACCACCACAGAAGGCACGTGATATGTGTTATCACTTTATAATAAATAAACGGCTATCATGGCACATGTTCTGATTCGAGAGAATCGGACAGATGCTGCACAGCAAGATTGGAAGGGTCGAATGGATGATGTGGGAAAGACCTCAGCTTGATCCAGCACTCTTTCTGCTCTTACCTCATCTCACAAATTTGTTCTATGCAACCAGGCCAATCGATCAGCCTGGTACCGTCTTCTCCTGTTGCTCAGGTTGATGTTACTAGTACGTATCCGTGCTCCATCTGACGCTTTGATGAGAAATTCATTTGTCCAGTTCTCCGAGCTGAGAATCTGCCCCGCCTCAAGACATCATCTGGGGAGAGAAAGTTCTACATTACCGTGACTGACGGGGTCTCGACGAAAAAGACAGCGGCTTTCCGGAGTGTAGCGCGAGCAGTGCAATGGAATGAGAAGTTGAGGGCTTTGTGAGACGGGCGTTCGTCAATCAACATCCAACTTTAGCGCTAACGTTTCCATCAAGTGACGGGCACCCATCCTCATATATTGAAATTAATCTATACGCGAAAAAGACTATAGGCCCAGATATTCTTGTGGGATATAAAAAGATACCTTATCGTTCAAGAAGTGGTGCGCTTCATTCGCAGAATCTTGCTTATTCGACCCTCCCATCATTCTGCCTTTAGATCCTGCTTTCTTGCTTGAAAGCACTGATGGAGGTATCAGTGATCTCAAGAAGCCGGTGACGGTGTACTTAACGATCAGGACATCAAGACATCCAAGTCCCTCTCTGATTTTCAGTCCCTACAACATCGCCATGATCGAGCGAGAGAAATTTCCCACCTCAGATGTTTTGGCTACGCCAACCTCTGTTGAAACCACCACCTCTGAACCGCTGCCTTGGCAAGCAGATAAGCGATCTCTCGTCCAAAGTCCTCCCATTCTGCCGGAAGCAGATACCCACCGTGCGATTATATCCACTGAGAATATTCTCCAAAAGGCTGATGAAGCTGTAAACGCGATTCACGTATCTAATACCTGGAGAACTGCTGTTGAAAATGTCAAGTTAGTCATGGAGGCCCTGTCCCCAGTGTCCGAAGTATGTGCATATCTATATCCTGCATTTTAAACAGACGTAATGTTCACTCTCCAGCTCCACCCATTTGCGCGAATGGCATGGGGTCTTCTTTCAACCATCCCCCAGGTACGTCGTCTTCTTGATAAAGGAATCGGAGACTGATTCTTGGGCCACAGCCTTTTCTACAGCAATTCGAGCGCGACGACAATATTCAAACCCTGCTCGAATCTATACGTATTGGGTTTGACTTTGCAAATGAGGCTGAGGCCTTGAGGAAAATCAGGCCGAGGTCTAAGCAAGCAAAAATCCTCACGCAAATGCTACAGCATGTTTGCAGTTGTGGCGACTTTATTATTACATACGGGAAGGATGTCAAGTTCAGTATGTTTTCTTCGTTTGCTTCCTTGACTTGGATGGTTATGTGACTCACAGGGAAGCGCTTCCTAAAAAACCTTGGCGGCAAAGCTGACGCAAAAATCGATGATTATTGCACCGCGCTTGAAAAACTCCGACAAGATTTCCTCGGCCATGCTACCATTATCACGGAGGTTAACACGTATCAGATTCTGGACGATGTGGGGATGTTATCAGCTGGCATCGAGCAGGTATCAAGAATAGTTTCTGATATGGGTACGTAGTCCAAATGATATATGGCCAGCCATCTGATAACAGCCATATAGACTTTGATGCAAAAATTCACGAGATACCTTACAAGACGGGTTGGCGCTCGGACATCAAGAGGGACTTTCTTCCAGGAACTCGTATAAAGTTCTTAGATTACATCGTTGGCTGGGTGAATGATCCTGATGGAGAGCGTGGACTTGTTTTGTTTGGCCAGGCTGGCACTGGAAAGTCATCCATTGCGCACGAGATTGCACGTCGTTTTCGCGAGATGAATCGTCTGAGCTCATACTTTATATTTCTTCGAAAAGAACAGTCAACGCATAAAGACTACTTCCTCTTTACAACCATCATCCGCGACCTATCAAGCCGTTATCCTTCATTCAAGACTGCGCTAGGAAAGGCCCTCGAAGAAAAACCGGCGCTTCGATCAGCGGAGGATTATCATACGTTGTTTGAGGATCTACTGTTACAACCATTCCAGGATCTACACGTTGTCGGACGCATTCTTGTCGTTATTGATGCCTTGGATGAGAGTGGTGACGTATTTGGAGAGGATGGGCTGCACACCTTTCTTGCTAAATCCATATCAAAACTACCAGCACAATTCCGCATTCTCGTCACCTCAAGGCGCGAGAAGTATATCGATCTTGAATTTTCTAGGGCAGACTCGGTTCGCATCATCGAAATGAATGATCCCGTACTATCTGCTACGACGGCCAAGGATATTCGTGACTATCTGGGAGAAAAGCTCCCTTCTGACGTGTTCAAAGCGTACGGGAACAAACTTGAACGGAAGGCGGAGGGCTTATTCCAATGGGCTGCGGTTGCGTGTGGGTACATCAAGGTGCCCCCCCGTGGATTGACTATCGGCGATTGTATTGACAGCCTCTTGAACCCATCTGCGGATGATGAAGGGCTGGACGTTTTAGACAAGTTGTACACAGACATTCTCGAAGGATACTTCAAATCATCAAAGGCTCGGCATCGATTTCAGTCCGTAATGGGACATCTCTTTGCTGCATTTGAGCCACTCTCAATCAGGTCCTTAACCGCTCTCCAACTGTACGCGTCGCACGGTGAACGCGTTGACAAGGACTCCGTTACTGCAGTTACCAGCCACCTCGGTTCTTTATTGAGCAACGTCAATCACCTCAACTCGTCCCTTCCCATCGTCCCTCTCCATACATCATTTCGCGATTTCCTTACTGATGTCAATAAAAGTGGAAAATTCTACGTGGACCTCAAGAAAGCCCACGACGACTTGGCTAACTATTGCTTGGGCCTAATGCTCAAGAAGCTCAAATTCAATATCTGCCATCTCAATACATCATATCTTGCCAATACCCGCATTCCAGATATCAAATGTCAAATTAATCAATACATCCCTGAGCCTCTCTCATATGCTTGTCGATTTTGGGACGGCCATGTGCGACTCCTTGTTTCCAACCATACCCTTCTCAAAAAACTCCGAAAATTCTTCTACGAGAAATTCCTCTTTTGGCTCGAGGTTCTTAGCTTGATTGGGGATGTTGCTCTTGCTTCATCGGCGCTGTCTTCTCTGAAGGAATGGTTGGCATCCAATAAGCAGAAGGTGAGGACATTCTATCATGGCGCGTTATGTCGTAACCAAGCACTGTATTTTCGACAGCCTGGGCACAATGCTGTCGAGGAAATTACAACATTCGTCAACGATGCCTCTGTGTTCGTCCGTTATTTTGGGAGGACGATAGCAAAGAGCGCGCCACATATTTATGTTTCTTGTCTGCCATTCGCACCAACCTCTTCTCTTATTTTCCGGCATTACTCTGGTCGATTCCCTCGAACGTTGTCGTTAGAGCGTGGCCGATTAGATCACTGGCCAGTTTTAGAGATAGTGCTCCAGGGACACATCGGCTGGGTCTCGTGTGTCTCATTCTCGCCTGATGGGCAACGCATTGTCTCGTGTTCAAGCGATCGCAAAATATTTGTATGGAATGCAACGACGGGAGAAATTGTGGGAAATCCTTTCAGTGGACACAAAGATTCAGTGTGGTCCGTCTCATTCTCGTCCGATGGGCGGCGCATTGTCACAGGCTCGGAAGATCACACAATTTGCGTTTGGAATGCGACGACGGGAGAAATGGTGGGAAAGCCGCTTGGAGGACACGAAGGCTCAGTCCGATCCGTCTCATTCTCGCCCGATGGGCAGTATATCGTTTCGGGCTCGGAAGATCACACAGTTCGTACATGGAATGCAGCGACGGGGGAGATGGTAGGAAAACCTATGAGTGGGCACGAAGACTGGGTCTTGTCTGTCTCATTTTCGCCTGATGGGCAACGCATCGTCTCTGGCTCGCGTGATCGCACGATTCGTTTGTGGAATGCAATTACAGGAGAGGTGGTAGGAAAGCCCTTCAGTGGACACGAACATTGGGTCTGGTCTGTCTCATTCTCACCCGATGGACAGCGCGTTGTCTCAGGTTCGAACGATCACACCATCCGTATATGGGATGTAATGACAGGAGAGATGGTGGGAAAACCATTTCGCGGACATGAAAGTCCAGTATTTTCAGTCTCATTCTCGCCTGATGGGCAGCGCATCGCCTCAGGTGCGGACGACAGCACCATCTGCTTGTGGAATGTGATGACGGGAGAAATGCTGGGAAAGCCGTTCACTGGACACGGGCATTCAGTCTCATCAGTCTCTTTCTCGCCTGATGGGCAGCGTATCGTCTCGGGCTCGAAGGATCGCACAATTCGCGTGTGGAATGCAATTATTGGAGAGATGGCGGAAAACCCGTTTACTGGACATGAACAGTCGGTCAAGTCGGTCTCCTTCTCACCTGATGGGCAACGTATTGTCTCGGGCTCAAAGGATGGCACCATCCGTGTATGGAATGCGATCACGGGAGAAATATTGGGAAAGCCATTTATTGGACACCAAGACTCAGTTGGATCCGTTTCGTTCTCACCCAATGGGCAATATATCGTCTCAGGCTCTAAAGATCACGCCATTCGCGTGTGGAATTCGGCGACAGGAGACATGGTGGGAAGCCCAATTACTGAACACCACCATTCAGTCTGGTGCGTCTCGTTCTCGCCTGATGGACAACGTCTCGTCTCAGGCTCGGGTGATTCCATTATTCGTGTGTGGAATGCAATGACGGGAGAGATGGTAGGAACGCCGCTGACCGGACACCAACAGGCGGTTGGATCCGTCTCATTCTCGTCTGATGGGCAGCGCATTGTTTCTGGTTCGAAGGATTGTACAATACGGGTGTGGAATGCGATGACGGGAGATATTGTAGGATTGCCATTCAGTGGGCACGAAGATGCAGTCTGGTCTGCCTCGTTCTCACCTGACGGGCAACGTATTGTCTCAGGCTCCAGTGATAGGACGATACGTGTATGGAATGCGACGACGGGAGAGGTGGTGGGCAAACCATTTTGCGGACATGAAAGCCTGGTCTTCTCTGTCTCATTCTCACCTGATGGGCAACGTATTGTTTCCGGTTCGAGAGATCGCACAATTCGTGTGTGGAATACACTAACTGGAGACATGGTGGGAATGCCGTTTACTGGCCACGGGGATTCTATCGTGTCTGTCTCATTTTCGCCTGATGGGCGACGTATCGTCTCAGGTTCTGATGATCACACTATTCGTGTCTGGAATATAACGACGAGAGATGTAGTGGAAAATCCGCGTAGTGAGCACATCGATTCGGCCTTGGCCTACTTTCTGGACGACGAGCAAAGCGTCGACTCACACTCGAGTAATCACATCACTCAATTACTCAGCGACTCAGAGGCCTCGAAGGAAGTCGAATTGAATACAGGCGTCCATTTTACCGATCAGTCTACGATCAGCAGCCACGGCTGGGTATATGGACAGGATGGAGAGCTTCTATTGTGCATTCCTCAGGTCCATCGATTTTGTCTCCATCGTCCCTCCAACGTGTGGATCGCAGGTGCGCACGAAACTCGAATGGATCTCTCGAAATTTATGCATGGACAGAGTTGGACTGAGTGTATGCTGATGCCCTAGTATATTATCTATTATCTTTTTTTTCCTCGTTATATCTCACCATAGACATCACACGAGACACATTCGTAGAATCAAGACAGACCCGATACTCAGCCATCAAGCATATCACAGCCAGTTATGTATTACTCGCGATTGCATCATATAAACACTACATGTATTTTAGTTACATTCTTACGGAGGCCGCATTCCTTTTGCCATATCTTTTCAGGCGTCACCAACTATTCCGAGGCGCGGGTAATTTCTTAGTGCCAGATACGTCGCCATTGATTATAGTGTTCAGATGGTTAACTCTACTTACCGTGGAGGAGTTGCCCGGGGTTTTCTTGTGTGGGGCCGAGTGAGGGTAATCGGGAATGGGTCTTCAGTACCATCGTGGCATCATTAAGATGAACAGACTATTATGTTCATGAAGCTTTGAGGTGGATATAGGCTACACCTTGTTCTATCTTATTTTATCTGACATTTCAAGGGTGGCGTAACCCGGCCACTGTCTCAAACAAAGTCAGGGTGCTAGTCGAAGGCCATACTAGTTTTTATCACTATTACCTTGCACAGGCAAGTATTAGTAGTACTACTGAATAAACAGGTTTTCGAAGTAAACATCATAGGTTCTGCCCAGGATCAAAAGTCCATGCGTGTGTGCCATTTCTACACTTTTACTCAATGGTTAACACCGGCAGCGATATGTGCTACCTTGCTTTTTTGGTACGCATCTTGACTCTTGGCCCACGAATAGATGGTGTACCCTATAAAGTATATCATCATTTATAGTTTTGGAGTGACTACATAAAACACGAAGGAAATTGCACGATCATTACCCACCTGCTCCAAGAGGAACCAACCAAAACAAAAGTTCGGCACTTAACCTGCGATATCCGTTGAAGAGGTGGTTGCGTATCATGTTGGGTGCGGCCTTGGCTTGATAAGGTGATATTGCTGTGTTGCGAGAGGGTGTATATATGCGTGGAAGGGCGGATGATCGTGAGTTAGAGAGAGGCAAAAGGAAACGCTGGGTCAATATGAAGCACAGCTAATGGCGGGGTCACATACTATATTGGACGATTCCCTTCTGCTTAAGGGCGCCACTGTCTCCCCACCATAGGTTCTGAGAACGGAGCTTGTGTACCAACTTGGAGCAGGACTTTTTTTTTCACTTACGTAGACCCTGGCTGTTAAACAACCAAGAGTCGTTTCAGTGATTGCAGGGTACAGAAAGACACAGCGGGTCGGAGGTAAAAGAGTGTTTGAGGCATTGAGGATGTTGTTTAGTTACGCCCAGTTGAAGAAGAAAAGGAAAAGACTTACGTCCGGGCGTGTCGCTGAAGTGCGGGATAGAAGGCCTCATTGTAGAGTAAAATCTAACAGTAACTGGTTCGGGGGTTGTATACTTCAGGTTTAGCGGACTCGCGGAGGAGTGACCTTGATCCGGCGTCTTTGGATATAAATTGAACCAAAGAGAACCACGTGAACTGTTCGTTCATTGTTTATAGTACCATGACACGACAGCACTATTGAACTGTTACTACTACCAATATCATAGCTGAACTCAAGTTAGGTCAATTCGGCAGCCTATATAGGTGCATACGTTGACCAACTGTTTTCTTATAGAGCTTGTCCACCCCTTGACGCCCAGAACCATGATCTCCCACGACACCCTTTACTCAGTAGCCACCGTCCTCGGTATATTGTCAATGGCGACAGCAGTCGGCTATCACGTTATTGCAGTAAATGAGAAACATCTTAGTGCAGGAGAGGCTGAAAAAACGAAGAAGCTGTGATGAGAAATCATCAGGGGTGGCCAGTAGCCGCTTGCATGAGACAGACGTTATTTACTCTTGACAGGGCATTACAAGGATGTATCTTTTCATATACCACAAGGGTATTTTCACCCCTGGCCTTCTATGCGTAGAGATAAACTTCAACGTGAAAGGGCGAATGTCATTGGGGCGCTGACGAGTCGGGTATCCGTCAATATCTCGTTCGCTTGTGCCACATCTTGGGGGGCTATTGTTGCGTTCGTCGAGACCCCATCAGATAGGACCTTCTATTCTTGCCAATTAACGTCTTGAGACGACGTAAATTGGGAGCTCAGAGGACTAGTTTATGACTACTAACAAGATAGAGTGTATCACACACCCAGTTACATCGACCTGAGAACTGAGCTGGGGGTGGTCTTTTGGACTGTTGTTCGGTGACTCAACAGTCACGGGACCTGAACGCGAGCTCACCGGCCCTGAACCTTGTAATAATTATTCAAAATTTACCACCTGCTTGTCTTCGCGTAGTAATGTCTGAAAAGTCACCTATCTCATTTCCTCGACTCGCTGTCTTCACAGAACCTGGTTTGCGACGCTCTCAGAGGTCGCGCCAGTCACTGCCCATAGCCGAAGCACCACCCCAGCGACGAAAACGGGTACTTTCCACATCTGCAATTGAAAAGAATGCACATGTGGCTGCTACCAAGAAGTTAAAATTAGACGATAAGAAAGCTGTGAATATTGTCTCTCACCTCAAAAGATAATGTACTGAACCGTGTTATACCCATTTTGTTTACTATAGCAAACGTTAGCTGTAAACAAAAAGAGAGAAGCTCGCGATGATGCGCGCAAACTATGGCTTTACTACCATCGGGATATAGTCGAACCTCTTTTACCCCCGAACAGCACTTTTTTCATACACCTGAGTCAGGAGCTGGAAAGAAGCGCGAAAGTAGCCATCTCACACAGCTATAAAACAACACTGGATGAGCAACCAGCGCTGATCAAAGCGGGGCGAATGAAGGATTACCAAGTAGCAGTTTTATAATCTCGAACAGAAAGTCGGTACTAATATTGCAACAGCTTGAAGGACTGTCGTTCTTAGTGACGATGTATAGAAACGGTATGCCTTTGGCTTATCCCAAAGCATTGCTAACATATCACAGGGATGAATTGTATTCTTGGAGATGAGTATGTATCACTTTTGACTTTATGACTCGAGGTGTGACCTGCTTTTTGTATAGAATGGGGCTCGGAAAAACTCTCCAAGTGATTTTTGGCAGACACTCCTAAAGCTATATCTCACTGACACCTGGAATCACAGGCCTTGTCTCTTTTCGCGTATATCAAGGAAAATATTCCCGGTATGATTGGCAAGCTATCAACGTGCGCATTGTTACCAAACTCACCCGGTTGAAAAGGCCCACACGATCCTCACCTTATTATATGTCCATTATCTGTACTTTCGTCGTGGGAAGCAGTTCGTGGGATCACTTACTAGCTGCAGACACTAGCTAATCGTCTATTTCTCCAGGAAGCCGCTCGTTGGGTCCCATCCATGCGGGTTGTTCGTTTCCATGGTCCTGAGAACGAGCGTAACCGCCTCAAATCCTTCCTTCGAACTAACACCGACTTCGAAGTCCTGATCACTACGTACGACACCTACTCTATTGAAGATCAATGGTTTAAGAGTCACCGGTGGAGCTACTGCGTTCTTGACGAAGGCCATAAAATCAAGAATTTTGAAACAAATCTATCGCACAAGTTGCAGGGCTTGGGCAGTTTATATCGACTACGTACGTGAGCTTGAGAACTAATAGGACCTGTATCTAAAGCTATGCGGAAGTTCTCACAGGAACGCCGGTGCAGAACGACCTCACAGAGCTCTGGGGTCTGCTCCATTGGCTGCTTCCTATGGTGTTTACACTGGCTTCCTATACGCTCTTCAAGGACTCCTTCAACATTACCCGCGGCTCATACGAGCTCTCGTTTCTCAATGCTTTAAAGAAGCTAATTTCAACCATTATGCTTCGACGTACTAAGGCTGTTGTGGCAGGAGACGATGTTCCTCCAAGAGAAGAAACTACTGTGTTCATTCCGCTAACAGAGGCGCAGCGATTCTGGACTTACAGGCTGCTCACAAAGATGGACGTACCTTTGGAGAAGATCTTCACTGATGCAAAGGATCGGGATATTGACGAAGGGAAAAGAGAGATACTTGCCCCTATTGAGAATAATACTGCTACTATCCATGGATCAGGTTGGTTTCGGCTTCTTCATCCGACGAACATGTCATTAGTTAATGGGCTATCCTCGAAGACTGGAAGAGATTGATGAACCTACTTATGCAGCTACGAAAAGTCTGCAACCAGTAAGCGCTCTCATAGATATGAGAGGTATGCGAACTGAAATACCTTTAGTCCCTATTTACTACCAAACGCTGAGCCCGAGCCCTACGAGATTGGAGAACATGTCGTAACATCTTCCTCCAAATTGATGGCCATTGACAAGCTACTCGCTGAGATACTCCCAAAAGGTGAACGAGTGCTTATTTTTTCGGTTTGTACGTTTCCTCGTCTTTCTGTAATCAGTGTTGATATTGTCAATCTAGCAATGGATTGGGTTGGTAGAACCTCGCAGTATGTTTAACGACCAAGACTTATTTATGATGATTTTATAGAATGCTTGATGTCCTGGAGGACTTCATGACTTTACGAGGAATTCCCTATGCCCGTTTAGAGGGTTCCACATGTCGACCACGTCGTGCTCTGGATATTAGACTGGTTTGTCGTGAAACTTTTTTGTGTGCTTAGAAGGACGACCCTAACGAACAGGGTTTAGTTCCAACAGGAAGTCTCCCGTAAGGATCTCATTCGAACATATTTTTCAAGTATTGATGCCCGTAACTATTCAGCCTACAAAGTCTTGCTGGTGTCCACAAAAGCTGGCGGCCTTGGTACAGTACAGCCAACCCATAATGAGTTTGCTAGCTTAATGTATTACAGGTATTAATTTAACGAAGGCTACGACCGTGATAATGTGCGATTCCGACTGGAACCCTCAAAACGACCTCCAAGCCATCGCTAGAGCTCATAGATTAGGGCAAACTAAAGTCGTCAAGGTTCAGGCACATATCAAACGGCTATAAACACTAGAACTCACGACTGATTCTTAAGGTCTATCGCCTCATCTGCCAAGGCAGCGTTGAAGACCAGATGCTTGATCGACTTCGGCGCAAGCTTTTCTTGTCACTCAAGATCATGGGATCGGACAGCCACAAGGCTACTGACAACACCACTCTTGGTGCCCAGGAACTCCTGAATATCCTCCGTAGGGGTAGCAGTGCGCTTGCACATTCGGAAAATGGTATGAACATGGCACGGTTCTCAAAAGCGACGATAGCAGATATTCTTGAACATTCTAAAATGCTCGAAAGCACGCGTGACGTGAAGATCAAGCGGGATCCCGATGAGGATGACAAAGAAGGAATTGTAGACGCGGAGGACGAGGAGCGGAAATTGTTGGCCGGGGTTGCGCAAGTTCAGTCGCGGCTTTTCGAAGGAAAACTGGTGAACAAATACCAGAGCAATGCCGATATATCGCGGGAGTGGCAGGCCCTAGAGAAACGGGAACATGTTGATCGTACAGTCAGTGTCGCTGGGATGACATATGTTGTTTCACGGATTCCCGAGAGGGTAGAAGTTTTTCTCCTGTTTAAGTTGACGTGATTAAGCTGAACGTATCGTACAGATTCTTCATCCCGTTAAGACGCCTAAGAAGCAGAAAAAATTTGAGTCTGACGACTGGTGTATTCACTGTCGTGATGGAGGTGAATTAATGTTATGTAACCGTTGCCCTCGTGGTGAGCCCTAAGTGCTTGTTCTTATCGTCCAAATGTGCTTATTGATTAGTAGTTTTCCATCGAACGTGTCGGGGGTTAACTCTAGCTGAGGCTCGCCGGCCCCTAGTGTCTTGTAGCCAACATGCTTGTTGCATCTGCAGTAGGAGCACAAGCGACGCAGGTGGAATGTTGTTCAGGTAAGACCTTGCCACTTATACCCCACAGGATATCATTATGATGTACGTACTTTGGCTTGCAGATGTCGCACATGTCCCCAGGCCTTTTGTGACGATTGCTTACCTGAGGGGGATCTGGACGTTGTTGGCGAGACTCTTCCAGAATTGTGAGTGTCCAATGTCAATGTTTCGAACACCAAGTCAGTAGTGATTTAACTTCACTAAACAGTCAACTGTTGGGGTACCATCAAGTGACCTCTGCGTTTTACATCAATTGCCACGATTGCGTAGCAGATTTCCGGGCAGCCCCTAATTCCCAATTTTGGGTTGACTGGAAGAAAGAAATAACACAAGCGGAACAAAAACTCGACAGTTTGCCATAACTAATTCGATATCTTTTGGACACCCTACCTGGCTTCCGGTGATTGATCTTATTGTAATATAATGTCTAATTTATGTACATTGTTTATTTGTTTTGCAACTTATTCCCCATACACTATACGTTTCCCGTACACTATCCAACCATTTTGTAAATCTGCGATTTGAATTGAACACCCTTGTCTGTCCTTTTCGATTCGCAAGTTGACTTGGCACTGGTCTTATTAATGTCTGTTATGATGCCGCGTTGGCGTAGTGGTAGCGCGTCTCACTTGTATCTCCGATTATGAGAAGGTCACTCGTTCAATCCGGGTACGTGGCATAATGTTTTATATTTTTTTTCTCACCTTGAGGTTGATGTGAACGTCTCTTCGATTCTTCAAGTTCGTGACGCCATGTGGAAGCTACCTACTCCTTGCATTCCTCCACTTCGAACATCCCCCATTACTCAAATTCGCCTTGTTTCGAGCTCTCCTTACGGTCGGACACATGTCTGGAAACGACGCCCTCCAGTCCTACCAAATCCAGTTGTACCCAAGTTTCCTCAACTTGTAGTCCGTTCAGATGGCACGTCTTTCACACATTGGACCACCTCACCGCGGTCGGTGATCCGACTTACGCGTGACACCACCAACAATCCTATATGGAACACTGGCACATGGTCTAGCGATTATGGTGTAGAGGAAGAGAGTGCTCTGACGGGCAGACTTGGGAGGTTTAACAGAAAATTCGAAGAATTGGGACAGGACAGCGAGGGTTCTGGTTGGATGGATAGTCTTGTCGAGTCCAAGACCGCGTCAACTGATGGGTTACATTCGGCCAAAACGAATCCAAGTAAGAAAAAGTAAAACACAAGGACAAGGTGTGCAGAATAGCTATCCTCATTCGCAGTGGTACTCACACTAGGTAGAGCGACACGCGCTTGCTCTCTTTGCATCCAATATCTGAAGCCCAATATCTGAAGCCCAACTGTCTATCACAATACCCTTCCGAGACGGTCTTGTGGGGCGTTGGAGTAGTACATCTCATTAGAAGTCCTTCTAGACACCATAGTACCCAATGCATAAAAAATGAAGAGGCAAATTCTCACCAAGTTACCGATAATTATGACATTAGTGTGGCCTTAATCCCTACTCACATCAAACCATGGTTCCCTCGTCCCTCGAAGAGGCTGTCATGTGACAACTTACCATCGACATAGACGCAAACCAAGGACCAAGGACCAAGGTAACTTTCCTAGTTTCCTAGCACATTTGCAGCTTACACTTCATAGTACTACCCACACGTTGAAGACACGGCCAATGTATTCGCCCCACACCCAAACCGATGTCATATCAGTCAATATACCACAATTATCAGCATTCGTTGGCTCAGATGGCTGGAATCGCTTGAAACCACAACTTGTGGATGTCTCGGTCAACCTATATCTTGAAAACTCATTTCTCGATGCGGCTGGGCAATCCGACGATCTCTCAAAATCCATAAACTACGTCCAACTCACGGAATCTATCACGAAACATGTGGCCGGAAGTTCATTCGATGGTGTCGAAAAGCTGATAGCTTTTATCGCAGAGGAAGTATTTTCACTCGCAGGAAAGCCGGCAACCGAAGTGCAGGTGCTGGTCAAACTACCGGATCAGATTTTACTCGCTCAAGAACTCTCGGTTGATATCAAGATTGCCAGAGACTCCACCATGTCACAAAATTCACGCAAAATATCCATCACAGACCTTATTTTACCCGTACTCATTGGGGTGCACCCGCACGAGCGCGAAGCTAAACAGCGGGTAGTCACCAACATCGTTTTTAATGAGCACCCAGGAGATCGACCACTATTGGACTATCGCACGATAGTCTCTGACATTATTAAAGTGTGTGAATAACTCTTCGGCCTGTTACATCTTGACGTGAACTGTGTTTACCCATAGAAAATAGAGCCGTCCTCGTATCTCACATTGGAGAAGTTTGTGCTTGAAATCGTGCGCGATGCTTGCCTCGTTTCGGAACACATAGATTCTGTCACCGTCCGATCACAGAAGCCTTCCGCATTGAGGGTTGTAGGCGTGGAGATCACGAGACGGAGAGCAGAATTTTTGTGAAAGATACAGCTCAGAGTTGAAGCAACGATAGTTATTTGTTATACATCACCTTGACTATTTCAAAAAATTAGAACAGAGAGAGCAAA
>JABCKK010015920.1:6335-29570 GCA_018221785.1 Calocybe gangraenosa
GTCACCCAGAGACAATTTGGATCGTGTGCTTGACAGCATTTGGAATGGCCTAGAAGACCACAAAGCCCTTTTTGATGTCATTCCTGACTCGCCATTTCCTGCTCGTGGCTTAGCTGGAGCGTTGGCGCATCACATCAAGCTTGGTATCGTATGTCTCACGTTTCTGGTAGCCACCAAGTGTTGAAAGGTTGTATTCTCAATTCGAGTCGTGGCTTGGTTGATCAGTGTTCAATATGCCTTCAACTCGTCTTCGGGAGGTCATTTTACATGGTTGACATGGAAAAATCTTGAAAGAGGTTGGTAGTTGGTTACTTCTGCCCGCCAATTGACAAACATTACCTGTTTCTTTGCGTAGAGACCTTGTCAACGAAATTTGTACATGGGCAAATGCGAGACTGGTAAGCTTGTGAACTTTTCAGGATTGCTATCATCTTCTTATTACGCGCCACATAGAATGTCAGGCGCTGGAATAGAATTGGAAACGATATGGTGGTTTCAAAGGAGATATCAGAATTCAATTCGAGGATTGCGCAAGCCAAGGAACTATTCCATGTATGTTACTTTTCTTGATACCGCCTCATCGACGCTAAACTGCTTAGGATGTCTCTATCATCAACTTATCTTGGGGCATAGATGCCATCGTAAGCGCACTTCGGGTTCTACTAAGGCGCCAAGACTCGATCACAAATTAAATCTTAAAGGTGAAGCAGGTGCAACAACGGCACTTCGTGAGTCTAGCTCGCACAAGAATGTAAGGACCGAGGTGTCCTATGGGCCCAATTTTTTTATCAACCCAAACAATGTCGAAACCACAGATTCGAAGTCCTCCTTCCCTCGATTGCGCGACAATTCGTGGATCACTTTGTGGACGTCGAATGTGCGATTCACAATTCATTGAAGAAGAAACCATCACTTATGGATTGTATCTCACCTGATCAGGCAGCCAAGCTGTTTGTCAACGCAATTGGTATTGCCTCGGAGCTAGACCTAACTCAGCCTGTTCTTGTCGTAATTGACGGGCTCGACGAGACAGATAAGAAGCACCTAAAAGATACTGCTGTTATTTTTTCACACTTGTTCAAAGGTTTAGCCAAACTTAGGAATGCAAAAGTATTTATTTCTAGCCGAACCGAGGATGATATCAGAAACCCTTTTACCCGTAACATGGACCAACAGCATGTCAAGCACATCCGCCTCGATACCGCCGCACAGTCGTCCATTGAGGATGTATCCGCTTTTCTTAGATCGAAGGTTGTCAGGATTGTCGAGGAAAATGACCTGAACTGGGCAGAGTGGCCAAGAGAGGAAAGGATGTCACTACTGACCCTCTGCATCAGGACTTTTCATCTGGGCAGTGACAGTTTCGAAGTTTCTCTAAGGACAGATCGACACCCTGGGAAGTGAATGTCTTAACGACGTTCTTGATATGCTTAATGCCGAAGCCCTCACATCAACATTCTGTATACCATACGTAACTTGCAAGATTCAAAAGAACCGGGAATTTGAGAAATTCCGTCATATGTCGGTGCCATCGCCGTTCAACACGAACCTCTACGTTGAGAAGACCTCAGCACTTTGCTTGATTTGCGACAAACAGCCTCTAGCTCCTCAGTTGATATCTTGAACTTTATTCGACCGCTCCGAACCGTTCTCGTTGCAGGTGCAGGGGCTATCAACAACTCGGCCGTGCCTCGGGTTGCACAAATCTTTTTTGAGTTCATCCCAATTCCCCAAGCAGATTCTCGTTTTCGTGTGGAATGTGATGCTGCACAGAGACATATCCTTCCACTCCCTCCAATTCCGGGCCACGAATTCTTTACAGGACAACACTCTTCAGGTGCTGCTTCGATATGCGTTACGCTATTGGCCAATTCATTTGCAACGAGCAAACGGACCTGCGGCTGGAGCCATGATTCGAGGTAACTTCTCAGCGTGGACAGAACGCCGAAAGCTGGTACGATATTCCCGGAACGATGGCCATGAAAACCCAATCCACGCACAATTTTCACCAGATCATTAGCATGGCTTACTGGTGATGACCAAATTTGTTGACGACTAGCAATCTTGAGAATTTCACCACCTGGGATTTGGAGCAATGATGCATGAAACTGCATAGGACAAATATGTGGAAACAGTAGTAGTCGATTGGAAGTTGTTACAACAAGTAATTATTGATATGTATCAAGTCAGCGGCGATGACGCCACACGAACTTAATGCGGCTGACTGGTATTAGGCATGCATCCACCTGAAATTGAAGAAGCGGGAACCTCCCTGCTGCACCATCCGATTCTGACACACTGGACACATGTGCGGGGTTTCCAGGGTTTGGAACACTAGAGAAAGAGTGAGTAGGGAGAAAAAGAAGTTGAATATAGGGGCGTACTCATGGGTTATGGGTTCTAAATCTCCGCCTACAAAGTCGGTGCAATGCAGTATCTATGGGATATAAGCGCTTAAGCGGTTATGCATTATGGGTTAAGAGAGGTTCGATTGAAGTACAGACTATACATACCAACAGAGCATAGTGTTATATAATCTTAAGACCTGCCCTGAACTCTGGAAATTGACGCGACGCGACGCGTTTTTATTAACTTCCACTTCCAACCTTGTACCAACATGTCATCCCCCCCTGCTATTGACTTTCCCACCTCAGATAATGATATTGAAATGGATAATAATGCCGATAGTCCTTCGCGCCGAACGCAGGAACCACTTTTTCTTGCAGGGACCCCTTCGGTTCAGGGGACCCCAGTTCGTCGACAAGGCTTGAATACCCAAGATAATACCCCTTTGAGAAGCTCAGTAGCAAGGAGAGCTATAGGCTTTAGTACACCTAATCGAACCCCTTTATTTGCCCGTGAGTGCTTCTCTCCCCACGATCTGATAAAAGCTCATGCGACCAAATTGTTACATCCTGAAAGCTGGAAGTTCTTCTCCTTTGGCATTTCCAACCTCTTCCCCAACTAAAACTCCCCGAAGGAATAATCTCCCTCCTGGACACATTTTAGACTCTGACCCTCTTGACTTTCCTTCGTGAGTGGATCATTCCTGTGCAGCCTCTTCTGATCACAAACCTCTGTAGAACTCCCGTCACTGCCAAGACCCCCAAAAACAGGCGCGGCGATATACACTCTTCTCTTATAACTACCCCAAGTCGACCTGTACAGCGGCCTCGCCGTAGCATCGATCTACGCGACTCCAATAACCTTCACTCTGATGCCACTCATCTTGATGTGCCCCTCTCCTCTGCACCCCAGCTTTCAGCAGAAGTAGCCCCGTCTGACGAACCTGATGAAATTCGTGCTATATGGGGTACAACCGTTAACCTCGCTGAAACAATGAGGCTCTTCAGAGAATTTTTGAAAGGATTCAAGCCAAAATACCGAGTGGCGCATGATCGGGAGCTTGACCTCCAAACGCGGGCGTTTGCTAGTCCAGACGAAGGAGATATAATTTTGTACGAAGCATACCTACGTCGCATGAGGCAAACTGGAGGAACGACTCTAAATCTGGACATGGCAAATCTACTTGCTTATCCGCCATCTCGCAAGCTCCATAATCAGCTTTTTAAATACCCGCAAGAAGTGATCCCCGCTATGGATCAAGTATTGAAGGATCTCATGCTCGAGGTCGCAGATCTTGATCAGCAGGCAGGTTTAGAGGGTATGGACGGTGCAGATGGGGAGGCAGAAATCGCAGAAATCATGGGACGTGTGTATAAAGTCAGACCATTTGGGCTCCCCGCCATCAATATGAGAGACCTAAACCCGACCGGTACGTTTTTGCTCGTAGTGAATATCCTACCTACGCCCTAAGCCGCAACCAATAGACACCGACAAGCTAGTCTGCGTCAAAGGCCTAGTCATACGTGCAACCCCTGTTATTCCGGACATGAAAGTTGCCTTCTTCCGGTGTTTGACGTGTTCACACACAGTACAAGTTGAAATAGACAGAGGCAAGATCGAAGAACCAGCCAAATGTCCTCGAGATGTCTGTGCCTCCATTGGCACCATGTCCCTTGTACACAATCGATGTGAATTCGCCGATAGGCAGGTTATCCGTCTACAAGAAACACCAGATGTAGTTCCTGACGGTCAGACTCCACACACGGTATCACTGAGTGTGTATGATGAACTCGTGGACGTAACTAAACCGGGAGACAGGCTTGTTGTCTCTGGTATCTTCAGAAGTGTTCCAGTACGTGTCAATCCCCGACAGAGAACCTTAAAAAGCCTTTTCAAAACTTACCTTGACGTTGTACACGTCAAACTGGGTGATGGGAGTACTCTGGGACTCGATCGGAGCACAAGGCCAGCTGGGGGAGATCGCCTACCCGGTCTCGGAGATGGCGGTGCAGAAGAGACTGAGGACAGCGGCATGGAAGGTCGGCGGACACATAGGGCGGAACTGGAAGCCAAGCTCCTCGAACTCAGTAGACGCCCGGACATATACGAACTCCTTTCACGCTCACTTGCGCCGTCGATCTGGGAAATGGATGACGTGAAGAAGGGAATTCTACTTCAGCTGTTTGGCGGAACTAACAAGAGTATCGCTCGTGGTGGGGGTGGGGGTGGGCCGAGATACCGTGGCGATATCAACGTTTTGCTTGTGGGTGATCCTGGGACCAGTAAATCACAGATTTTACAAGTTAGTTTCATCATCCGTATTGACCAATGCAAATCCTCATATATCCTTTCAGTACGTTCATAAAATCGCTCCTCGTGGAGTGTATACATCAGGGAAAGGTTCATCAGCAGTTGGTTTGACTGCCTACGTCACGCGTGATCCTGACTCAAAACAATTGGTGCTGGAAAGGTTGGTAGCTTATCACGGATCTGAAATACACCGTAATCAAGGTTTGTTTCAGCGGCGCACTCGTACTCAGCGATGGTGGCGTGTGCTGCATTGACGAATTTGATAAGATGTCAGATGCGACACGCAGTGTCCTTCATGAAGTTATGGTATGTTTTTAAATAAGTCTGATGTTAATTGATGTGCCCAATTTGTGCACCAGGAACAACAAACCGTATCGGTCGCGAAAGCGGGAATTATCACAACTTTGAATGCAAGGACGTCTATTTTGGCCGCCGCCAACCCCGTAGGCTCTAAATACGACGTCAATATGCCCATTACACGCAACATCGACCTTCCGCCTACCCTCATATCTCGTTTTGACCTGCTTTACTTAGTTCTCGATCGGGTAGATGAAACATTGGATAGGAAGCTCGCTCAGCACTTAGTTGGTCTCTACCTCGAGGACGCACCGGTAAGGGAGACTGAAGATATCCTTGTGAGCGTCACCCCAGTAATGGCTGCACATCCTCAGCTGATAATACATTGGCCTTCTACAGCCCCTGCACGAACTTTCCGCGTACATAGACTATGCAAGAACCAAAAAACACCCTGTGATCAACGAAGCAGCTGGATCAGAGCTTGTACGCTCCTACGTTGAGATGCGTAACATGGGTGACGACCCCCGCGCCAGCGAGAAGCGCATCACGGCCACGACCCGACAACTAGAAAGCATGATCCGCTTGTCGGAGGCTCACGCGCGAATGCGCTTCTCCGATTTTGTTGAGCTTCAGGATGTGAAGGAGGCTGGCCGCCTGATGCGTGAAGCAATCAAGACAAGTGCCATGGACCCGCGAACTGGTAAGATTGATATGGGCATGCTAAACACAGGCACTGGGCAGGGTCAGCGGAAGTTGAGAGATGACATGAGGAAGGAAGTGCTGGGTCTTCTAGACGGAGCTGGAGGAACGCGTGGTATCAAATGGGTAGAAGCCGTCAAACGCCTGAGTGAACAAAGCAGTATCAGGGTGGATGTAGCAGAATTTGCCGAGGTGATAAAGGGCTTAGAAAACGAGGGCCTAGTGAAGGTTGTAGGAGACAGAGAGAGGAGGACCATTCGAAGAATCGATGGTTAATTCTGTAAACCTTATGCTGTCTATTCCGTTTTGTTTGGTTGATATGTTAATGCCCACCAGGACATAGCATGTATTTTATTTGAAGATACATGTAACCATACATGTATACCGCTGGCTTGTCCCTGGATGACATTGCTTCCACTGCCTCGAAGAGTTCATAGGGTGTTCTGCTGAGATTTTTTCCACCACTCATCACTCAGCCATTTACAATGATTCAAAAAACATCTTCAGTCCTCGCAGTATTTGCGACCTTGTTGAGAGTCATAACTGGAAGGATAGGAGCCAGAGGGGCCTGTCGGAAGTGAGTGGGCTAACGATCAGCAAAGGAGTTACTTGTTTCAGAATTCGGATTGTCTATATGGGGAGCTCGATATGACTCGTTGGGCCTTCAAGCTTCAGGCCTCAGACTTTCCTGTTTTGTTGAGGCGATGTTGGTTGGCGGATATCAGACGTCGTGGGGAACTTGAAACTTGATCTCTACTACATCATGATGCGACTAATACCCTATGATTTTATACTTATAGCCATCGACCTAGCAGATATTTCTGCTCATTATTAGACCCTGCCAACTCGATTTCATCAATGCTAGAGCCCATTGTACCCCTATCAGCGTATGTCAACTTTTGTCCGTTTATTTCCATTTCCATCACTGAGTGCCTCGTCTCATCCAGTTTAGCCCCATCTGTAAGCAATCGCCTTTATGTTAATTAGTGCCTGTCTGGATGACGGAGAACCATTTGGATACAGTTTGGTGCTACCTTCTGCAATTACGGCAAGTGATATCAAGTCAATCGTGCCTATATCTAAACATGAGATTTGTAGCACTTATGGGCATTCTTTTAGGCCAGGTATGCTTTTACTGCATTACGTTTCCGAAGGATAGACCCGTCTTGAAGGCGTTAGGTTTGTCACAACTATGTGCATGAGAGCCACAACGTCACAGATTCCTTGTAGTCATACTCATCTTCTGCTTGGATGTTGGTCAAACCATTGTTTCCGCTTGGTATATGTGGTACGGCGCAGTTGGGGCTCATGATTTTTTTGATTCATCTCTCACTTTAGGTGGATCATGGCAAACCCCGACAACTGGAGCCAGGCCACACTGATAGCTATCTCTGGTTTCGGTAAGCCCAGGCAATACATATACATCGACCAAATGATCAGCAGCTAATAATACATAGTTGCTTTTATCATACAGTGTTTCTTCATATGGCGTATATGGATACTTAGGGGGCCTCGGAGTGTTTTAGTTCCAGCAATCAGCGTTGCGATGATAGTACGCCCCATCTTGAAAACATTTCCTCTCCCCTCATCAAATGCTAGGCTGCCCTTTCATCATGCGTGCTATTATTTGTCTACTCAATTGCGGTACTCTTTACACCCCTGTCTTCCATATTCTTTGTTGACTGTCGTGTTTTACAGGTCAATGGCTTTGTTATAGTTACATGTGTATCATGTGGGTCACGAATGGCCTCTCCAATTTTAGGAGTAATATTTCGAATTCCGGTCTCTTTTTTCTCTTTTTCACCCTCATCTTCCGCAGCAAACCGGCTCTGTGTTAGTCGTAGCTGTATGCTCCATCTTATCACCCATCATGGGCTTTTCTCATATCTGATAGGGATGGCTGACATCAAGCCTATTATGTGACACAATCATCACAGTGACGTTGGTGATTCAGGTAGAGACCGCTGCGAGCCTGCGATTTCATATGAATAACAAACGGCACACCCAGTTACGGTCCAAAAGAAATAATGGGTTCCGATTTGTCAACCATGTTCTTCATCGTGCAAGTCGTCTGGCGTTAGAGACAGGTAGCTTGACCTCTGCATTTGCCATCGTCGAGCTTGTCCTATGGTTCACTCAACTAAACGACTTCTATCCAATGTGTGTTTTCTCTGTTGACATCTGGTAAGATGAGCTGATCCTATGGTTTCTGTAGCATTATAATCAGCGGGAAGATTTACTCAAACTCTTTGCTGGCATCTTTGAATTCTCGTGCCCCAATCTTCAGGCAGCGTGCGGCTCCAGGTATAGAAGCGTGGGAGATAGGTGATATTGGAGCTAGCACAAGTCAACCGATGCACTCTAGGTCAGGGATCGTCTTCAATCACAGTGTCTCTGTGCAGACGGATAGAGAGACCTAGCATGTATTCGAAGCTACATGTATCCATACAGATATATTATAGATTGCCCTATCTTCCCTTCACATGCGCTCACTAGTGGATCTTTCCTCGGAGTGACCCGCCACCTCTTTTCATGCTTTATTTTGGGAGAGGTCGTGTGGACAAGAAGTTGGTACCACATTGCCTTGAAGAACTCAAAGGGTGCGGTTCCTTCACCATCCATCATGGGCTGAAAGAAAAGATATCCCTACAGTGATTCCGACACTATGTACATGGTCAACAGATCGTAAGTGGTATTACATGACTGCGCGGGGGTGTCGAAGATCCATATGGTTGAACATGATGAACAGTCATTGAACAAGGTTAGAGCTGTCACCAGTAGCTTCCAGGTCCTTCAGATTCTGAATTGTTGTCTCGGCAATATTATTCAGTGCTTCTTGTGTTAAATATGCCTGATGACCACTGTTGTTCCCCTTCATTGTCAGAAAACGATAATCAAAGCATCATCAACTAACCCACCTCATGAACACGTTGTAAAATGACAAAAGCCGAGCAAAAACGTCGTCATCAATTATTTTCGCGCTAGAATCCAAAAAAAAATATTCCGCTTCCTTCTCGTACACATCCAAACCAACTGCACCCAAATGGCCGGACTTGAGGGCACTGCTGTTTATCAATTTCCCAGCACCAGATAAAAAAGGGTTTTCGGAAACCTACCGGATCAACGCGTAGCTGTCAATCAACCCTCCTCTCGATGTATTGATAAGGATGACGCCAGGTTTTGTTAGCGCAAGGGCGTCATCATTGATCATATATCTATTCTGGCTCGTCAATGGGCAATGCAAGCTGATGATGTCGGATCTCTTCAAGAGTTCTTCGAGGGTATCGACATACTTGATGGCGTACTCGTCCGCAGTGGGCGAAGGATACGGGTCGTATGCGATGACGTTACAGCCGAATCCTCTCGAAAGTATTCTTCCTGTGATGAGCCCAATATTCCCAGTCCCTATGATACCAACTGTCTTTCCAGAGAGATTGAATCCAACTAGGCCGTCAAGGAGAAAGTTTCCCTCGCGAACACGAAGGAACGATTTGTGATACTTTCGGACGACAGTCAACAGCATGCCGACAGTAAACTCAGCGACAGCCTCTGGGGAATAAGAGGGTACTCGAACGACCTTGAGACCATATTTGGAGGTTGAAGCAAGGTCGACGTTGTTGAACCCAGCACAACGTAGCGCAATAAATTTCTAGAGAAGATAGTTGAACGATTTTGGCTGGTAAAGTAGAAAATTGGAAACGCGTACAACGCCATGTTGATAAAGTAATTCAACGACCGTAGCATCACAGACGTCGTTAACAAAGATGCAGACAGCATCGTGTCCTTCAGCAAGAATGGCGGTAGTCTTGTCCAATATTGGATCAAAATACGAAAGCTCTATATTGCGCGTGGACTTGGACGCGAGGTCAAGAGAACCAACATCATACTGATACAATTTATAGTTTGTAGAAAGAGTGGGTTTGAAGAGTACATACCTTTCTTGTACCAAACACTGCAACCTTCATTCGACAGTAGCTGAAGGGTTGATTTACGAGTTACTGGCACAATGCCTATCTTGAGTCTTGGTTCATTCCCGTGACAAGGTGCCAGACTGGCCGAGGCCTGAGGTCTTCTCAAGGCCGAGAGGACTAATCAGAGTTAAGTACAATGTATGGTATGTTTATCTAGGCACCGTTCGCGCTTGTACCATGCTCGTACTAGTTCGTTTAATGTCAAGTGAGGGTCAAATAACGAATGATTGATTTTGATCCGTTTTATTAATGTATCATGGTGGGCATGAAGTACTATCTATAGACCAAGCCGTTCATTGAATGCCATATACTCGGTAGTACCACTCCGGCTGACAACAGCATTATTGTCAGCCGAAGTGTTGGTAAGGGGCACCGACGTGCGATGAGAAGAAATAGAGAGAGGTGCGTTGAATTGTAATGGTGGAAGGCAAGTGCTGGTATTTGATGGCAGACACCTATTGAAATATTCTGAGCGCACCCGGACGAGCAGACGATTGGCAGCAATAACAGAAAAGGCGAACGAAATCGGCGCGTTCACGGCCACCTCATTGGTTGTTGTGGGTTAGAACATAGGTGAATGTTAAGCGATAACGCAGTTCACGTACTGTTGCCCTCGCCCACACGACCAAATCTAGGACATAGGCCAAAAGGAGTCTGTCGGATGGCTTCAATGAATACTTCACAGGTGAGGAAAACCGGACTTACACGACGAAATATATCACAGAATCTCGAGTGAGCTGTTTCATCAACGGATTCTCATGAGCCGAGCGATACTCCCAAGCTTTCACAAGTGCCAGCGCAAGTAGGATAGTCTCCACTGAGAGCAACATTGCGTACCAGAACACCACAAGCCAACTTCGACCGGGACGTTGTGTCGAGGAACATATATGCACCTTAGGAGCTGCCTCAGCCACTGTGGCTAAACACGCCCAACTTAGCGCTGAAGATGTTTTCATAAATGCAGATAGCTCACTGGTAAATCCAGACATTCCATAGGAACAAATAATAACTTCCAACAGAGCGATTCCGATCTAGATGGTAGGAAAAGCCAAGTTAGGTACACTCACTGTCATAGGTTGTAATGTAGTTACGAAGGGAATGAATAGCTTGCGATTGGTGCCATACATCGCGTAAAGTCGAAGTGCCAGTATGACTGTTTAAGCATCAGCAAAAGGTAATATACCTCAAAAAAACAATGTGAAGAACCATGCGATGTTAGATAGAGAACGGAAGCGCCAACACTTTGCCACCAGAAGTAGCCTTTGCCTGATCAACCTAAAGTGAGTAAATTTAGGTTATCGACTATACGATAGACCTACAGCTGTTAAGGAAACACGTATATATATGAGTGAGATCGACGTGTACCAAGGTTGTGGAATGCTACAAACAGCTATAATTATGTCAACCAAAAATAGTTAGAAAGAATAGTTAGAATTGAATGATATACATGGCTTTAAAAGCAGACCTTGGGTGTAGGTTCGGTATGCGAAAACACTGAACAAATTTTAACAGCCTGTAGAGAAGAAAGACGGTTTACGTACCAGCAACGGCCGACCTACAACCAGCCTGGGTCAGATGCTAAAGACAACAAGTTCGAACTGGCACCTACGCCGTCACTGCCAGACCAAAATATCTATTCTGCCGTTGGTGTGTAAGCACCTCCATGCGATAAAAGCAAGTAAGCTACACACCCACAAGTACAAGAATTTGGCCAAAGTCCATCGTCGTTTCTAGCAGAGACAGACACATCAGAAGCCAGCACTTCTTGACGAGTTCAAGTGTTAGTCACCCAAAAGAACTCTATCTAGATTCCGATTTATGTATCAGACTGTACGTTTGTTAAATAAATGGAAAGAAGCTCGGCGCACGCACCTCATCCCCAAATTGAATGACTGTGGAAAGGTAAGCGATGAAGCCTCTCTCTATAGCGGGAAGTAGACATGTTTATAATCACAATGTTCATATATCACAAGAGTTGCTGCGACCACTATGTTTTCACATCAATAATGGGTATAGAGTAGGGCGGGATGCTGACTGACCATGAGCAAAACAAATCAACTTTACTTCTATGACCTTGGCGACAGGACTCATTGTTAACAAGGGCTGAAAGGAATCGGGTAGAGAAAGAAACCGCGTGGCAAATCCATGTCGTATCTTATAGTTCAAGGTTGCAGTCCAGATGAGCGCCGTATTGTCGATCTCTATCAAACTGCAGCGGCGCCTGCAGCTTTACAACCAGTAGATACGTTATCACTTTCAATTCACTTGTGATATATAATGCACATACCAAATATCACAATGATCGTCAATTGGCTCGAAGGGCTTGGACCCAATCCGGTCACAGGTTTGAACTACAAGTCAGCTGGCCTTGATACAACGCGCCTGGCTCTCTGTCCATTACTTGGGTGTCGCTTGAGTTCCACTGTGAACCAAATCGAGTCGTCCTCACGATGATTATCATACATCCTGTCATTTCGATGACATTATGATTATGATCCTCACCTAGCATCAGCTGTGCCCTATAACTAACCTGTCAACCGAAGGATGTTCCAAGTAGTGCCATACCGGGCCTATCGGCATCATCATCTTGGCAAAATTCTTCATCGCATTGGGATAGGTAGTTTTAGTGGTAAGTTTGGTCGGGGTCTATGAATGTGACAGAAGAAAGCGGTGCTGATGCACTTGATAGCGTATAGTGTAACGTCGAGTTTCGGACATACATACGTAGATCGGCCTGGATACAGCAGAAAGGTATGGGACGCTTCTCTTCGCACAACAACCTCTTCGGCTCAATGAATGGGTTTGAATTGCGAAGGTTGCCTGATAAATTAAAAACTCTGGGTATGCACACCATGTCGATCAAGGCTCCTTCTTCTTCTATCATATCATAATATTGTACGGACCAGCGCTGCTATAATCCAAGCCGCTCGTCGAATGCTATATACTCGGTAGTAGTGTCAGCTGAAGGGTTTGTACGAGTCCCTGACATGCTAACAGAAGAGACTGGTGTTCCAAACTGTAGTGGCGTGAGATGGGTGCTGGGGCTCGATGGCAGATATCGACTAAAATATGCTGAGCGCACTTTGACGAGTAACCGATTGGCAGCGATAATGGACAAGACAGACGAGATAATTGCGGCCAACTCAATAAGAGTAGTCCAAATCAGAACCTAGAACGAAACCGAGTGACAGCCCAGTCGACTTACTCGTGTCTCTGTCCAAATGACAACATCTACAAGATAGGCCAAGAGAATTCTATGTGATGAACTCGGTAAACACGCACACCACAAAAATGAACAGGGAAGGATCAGACTTGCACAATAAAGTAAACTACAGAGCCTTGAGTGAGCTGTTTCATCAATGGGACTGCGTGAGCCGAGCGATACTCCCAAGCCTTTACGAGCGCAAGTGCAAGAAGGACAACTTCTACTGAGAGAAGCATTATGTACCAGAGCAACGGAAACCATGCCCGATTTGGGGGCATTCTTGAGGAGCATATGTAAACGCCTTCAAGTGGCTCATTCAAGGCTAATCACATCAAAAGTAGCACCGATTTTTTGGAAAAAATGAAATCGGATAGCTTACGAACAAATCCAGATATTTCGTAACCAAACACGACAACCTCGAAAAGTGCCATTCCGACCTGGATAATTTTAGAAAGTCTCGGTCAGGCAGATCATCAATGATGTACTGTGACGCAGTTACAAAAAACACTAGTAATTTGCGATTACTGCCGTACATCGCATAGAGCCGGAGCGCAAGTATAACTGCTATGAGCGTTAGCAAGGCTTACAGAACCGTAGAGGAAGTCAACGGAAGAACCATGTGCCATTAGATAGAGAACCGAAACACCGACGACCTTCCAATAGAAATACACTTGGCCTGGAAAATTTGGAATGAGTATCTCTAGGTCGTATGCGCGTTTAGTAGACCTACAGCTGCCCAGTAAACACAGTCATAGATGAGTGATGCGAAGCGAGTGGCAAGGTTATGAATAAAACAAACAGCTACCATCGATATTGTATAAGTTAGAACCAAGCTAAGACATAGGAACAGAGCACGAACCTTAATCCAAGGTTCAGGGCGTAGGGACACTGGAATCGATGAGAACAATCCCGGATGAGCTTCATATAAAAAGTAAAATACACACAAATAATGGTTGATCTGACACAAGCCATGATCAGATACGACGATTATAGATAGACCAGCACCTACACAACATATGCCAGAGTAAAGTATCTATTCTTTTAATGATAGATTATTCATGCGTTGACACGAGTTGGGTAGGTATGCAACTTACTCACAGATATAAAATTTTGGCCAAGCTCCACCGTCGTTTCTATCAGAGAATAGCTGCTCAGCAGCTAGCACCACTCGACAAGTCCAAGAATAAGTCACCCAGAAAAAATGCACCTATACTCTGGTTGAGTGATATGAGAAATTCAAAGCAATTACGTGCACATGCCTCATCGCCCATGTGAATCACTAGATCAAGAAATACAATGATAAGGGGATCGTCCTAAATAGGAAGTATAGTTATCTATAGTTACGATGTTCATATATCACAATAGTTGCTGTGGCCACTATGTGCCAAATCAGTTAGAGTATAAGGAGAGCAAGGAACATCCTGACTGACTATGAGTGTAATGAACCACTTGCGCCTGTGCATATACAACGGTATACATCCTTGACAAGGTCCGAAAACGGTAGAGAAGCGCAACCTACATGCAAATCCCGCGTGTATGTCACTTTTTATATAGCTCACGACTCGAGTCAAAGACTTTTATCACTTAAGAATGGGCATCAGGGTAGATCTTTAACACGTGAGCGCGATGAGCGTAGGACTCCATAAGCATAGCGATATCGGAATATCGGAATAGGAAGAGTGATGGGCATCAGCTCATTGTAGGTGGCCATTGCCATCCACATTAGGAGATGCCAGATGCCAGGAACCAGGGCGTAAGTGCAGGATAACTTTGCATAGTGCTGACCTCATCAGTGGCGCGTTAATGTGGCCAAGAGTAACAAGTAATTGTCTAGTCACAGATAGATACCTATCTATGTCGGTAGGTAAGGAAAACAGGTGAATGGTAGGCGCGCTTATCGATGGCGTCCTGGAAGAAATCAAGAACAACATGCACAGCTGTGCAAAAGAGTCAAGACTCGGGAGAAGATAAGGGTATCGCAATAAAGATATCTCAAAGAGCATAACTGACCAAACATATCGAGAGAAGAGAGAGACAGGGGTTTAAAAGAAGAGTGTGGACAAGGATAACAGGGATATAATGAGGAGAACAGCCCTCATTTCTGAGATTGATGAGGAATGCCGTACTGCATTATTTGATAATGGCGTCGAAGCTGGTGCAGACGTCCCAGTTCCAGCTGTAATGGGCGTTGACGGTAAAACCGAGGTTAACAGCTTTGTGAGAGAGGCCGAGGAGGGCGAGGATGAGGCTGGAACACTTGATTTCGATGTAAGACTAGGGAAAGTCGGGAGAGGCGCCTGTGACGTCAAAAGTGTACCAACTGTTATCGTAGAAAGCTTAGTTGTGGGGCGCGAGGTTGCTGTCCCAGTGAAACGGGTGAGAGATGAGGGAATGGGAAACGTAGAGGTCGCTTCCGGAAGAGGATTATCAAAAGAGCCAGTCATTTGGTCGATGCTGAGAACATGATGAGAACATGATATGAGGTATTTCCCAACCAAAGAGAGTACCTCACCTGAAGAACGGAGAAAATGCGGCGTAGGGTGAACTGGAATTGTCCTTAAACGTCGTGGATATAATTCCAATGTAGCTAATCAAATGCAACCGCCTATTAGATTTCGTTTACAAGGTGTTTGGTTTGATTGCTTACTAGGCATTTGAATTAGGTCCTGCAGCAGGATTAGGCTGGTTGAGGCGTATGAGATTCCATTGGCCAATGAAGACGGGTAAACAAAAACAAACCTTGAAAGATATGGAGTGTGTTGTGAAGACATCAGCTGGTGGTATCGCCTGTACAAGTTTCTGAGTTGGATGAGCTCGTTTGAGGGATGGACCTTCGGATAATTCATAACTAGAAATATACCTGTTTGCCGGTGTAGAGGCCAAAAGTACAGACGCCAGCAGCGGAAAGCAGCGGTCTCACCCCGTCGTCTAGCCAGTCTATATCACACAACTGGCCGGCACGGCACTTCGTGCCAGATGCGGGATTAAGCACCTACAAATCCATTAGCATTGGGAAGGGACCGATAACCAAGTAGACAACATACATAGATACCTGCGTTGGCTGACAGAGCAAAATTCAAAATCCAAAAAGCCAGGACCAGGGCCAGATTTATAATATACATCTTTGATGCAGTCGGGTTCCTCGGGTAATTTGATATTTAATGAGCGGAAGATGTTAAGAGAGCGTTGGTAAAAAGATCGTGGTGAGCTTGGATTTGGGGTATTCAGAAATTATTGGAAAGTGTTTCGCGCGAGAGGCATAAAGTGCTGATAGGGCACTGCGGATTGTTTGGATCCTTGATGAGGGTGGGGCGTAAAGATCGTTGCTGTCGTCGTCGTCGTCAAGCCGTTCAACCACAAAACACGTGCTCTGACGCTCATGATGTCTCGATATCAACCAATCCTAATAATGCCAAATACTAATTAACCTCATGATTTCATTTTCGATGCAATGGCTACCAGATTTCAGTTTCTCTTTTTCAGCGAAACGAATACCTGCTTGTAGCCCAGCAATGGTGCGACGTAACCTCCGAATAGTGTGACAAACTTAACGCGAAGTGATCACGTCAATCCTTGACGCTGGAAACAAGATGGTAAGTAGAACTCACAAGTTTCTCAAACCACATAAAGTGACCAGGAAATCCAGGTACAGTGTCTCCATTATAACATACGAGCATTCCATCGAAAAATCCTGGCAAACTTCCTTTCCCAAGTAAATTTCGAAAGAATATCTCCTTCTCATCATCCTTTATCGTTTATCCTTGGTCACACGGGCAGCCTGAGAAGGCATTAAAAATATACACGCACCATAGGGTCTGTCCTTTCATAGAATGTGCACTCGACACCTTTCAACGTTCGCAGGCTATGCACCGTACCTTTGGGAATTACCACGTCCCCGTCTTCTGGTGTGTAGGTTCTAGTATTAGAGCCCAGCATTATCTCCATCGCTCCTGTCACAACCCGAATAATCTCGTCATGGGTCTCGTGCCAGTGTGGGGGGACGAATAACGGCTCTGCATCGGCCTCTCCAGAAAAATGGTTCTTTGCAATGTAGGCCTCGTTTCGGAGGAAAGTCTATCAGAATTAGGTTTAGGGATGGTGCTATATGGAGGCCAATTAGGCATGTGATCAAGCACACCATAGTCAACCCCTTCCCATAAGAGATCGTTTCAGGCAGCTGTTCAACGACATTGGAGGGAGAAGAATGAGACATATTTATGATGGGGCGCACTAGGAACATGTATGACATATGATATATATAGTTATCCTACTATCTGAGCTTCCGATTGGTCTCTGCCCTTTGGGATCACCCACATGGCTAAGGTACGAGGTCACGATGGATTGGCCGGATCTATATACTTAGCGCTTCCTACAACCTCGTGAATTCGGTACTGAATTATTTTCTCTAAACATCTCGACCTTTGGTGATCATCGTCGGCATATATGTAGAGTACAACCTGGCAGCTTATGTACAGTGAAAACAGTAAAACTACGGAAAAACAAAGAACAAGCTTTTAAATCTTCACCTTCCCCTCTTCTAGTTCCCCAACTACTTCCTTTTTCAGAGCCAAGGAATAACCATTTGGTCGATGCCGGGAACATGATACTAGGCATTTCTCGACCAAGAGGGTAACTCATCTGACGTAGGGAGAACTGAAATTTTCTTCAAACGTCGTGGAACTAATTCCA
Source organism: Calocybe gangraenosa (assembly GCA_018221785.1). NCBI lineage: Eukaryota > Fungi > Basidiomycota > Agaricomycetes > Agaricales > Lyophyllaceae > Calocybe > Calocybe gangraenosa. Next base: position 23,853 of record JABCKK010015920.1, read on the forward strand.
ATGTTGTCACACAATGTCTTGTAAGGGCAGCTGTGTAAGTCCCAAACCAATCAGCCAATCAATTGGCCTCCTCTATCTGCACATGCGGAAGCTACTACCTCTTTGTCCACTATTTGTTCACAAGACGGCACTTGATCAACAAAGGGGTGCTCAAAGAGCCGTGGCAAGAAAAGTAAAGTAGAAGTTCTACTTTACCTAATAATACCTTTTTTTAGTACAGGTTGGGGGTAATGACCTTTGATTAGGGATTGTTTGCAGGCCGTTTCGACCCTTTTTCTCCAGCAAAATAAATTTGTGATCCCTCAAAACTACTGAGCCAGGTTACTCCAGCCTGCTTCCCAACTCACCTCGTTTGACTCTCAAAAAGGGAACTGTGGAGCGAACTGGTGCCCAGACGTTTATAATTACTGAACCATGTATCGTACTTGTCACCTTCATTTGACCAGGTCGGGACACATCAGGTTATGGGCGCTCGAACTAGTTCTAACTTCTGGAGCGTGGTCTGTGTGGAGCCAAGTGGAGAAATAAACTTAAGCAAGTTTCCCTCAAGCAAAACTCCCTCAAAACCGTTTGCAAATAATCCCTATTCTTCATGCCCATTATTTTCCTCATAATCCAATTCTCTGACCATTGTTATTTCTTATTATATCCAATGTCAACGTGCACTTGCGGTTTCTGATATAAATGGTGCAAAACTTGGGATGATCAACAAGCTCAACATATGAATGGGAGGCCAATCAATTAACTAGTTAAATAACCCCTGTCATTGGTTATCAACTGCCCAACACTGTGGAGTGCTTATAGCACTGAGGATTGTTTGGATCCTTGATGAGGGGGAGGGGCGTAAAGATCGTTGCTGTTGTCGTCGTCGTCAAGCCATTCAACCACAAAACATGTCCACTGACGCTATTACTTATTGATTTCCCAATGATCAACTGAACCTAATAATGCTATTCACTAGATAAATACAACACCCTCAGAATTTCGATGGAATGGCTACCATACTTCAGTTTATCTTCTTCAGCGAAACGAATACCTGCTTGTAGCCCAGCAATGGTGCGACGTAACCTCCGAATAGTGTGACAAACTTAACGCGAAGTGATCACGTCAATCCTTGATGCTGGAAACAAGATGGTAAATAGAACTCACAAGTTTCTCAAACCACATAAAGTGGCCAGGAAATCCAGGTCTCGTATCTCCACTATAATAAACGAGCATTCCATCGAAGAATCCTGGCAAACTTCCTTGTCCAAACAAATTTCGAAAGAACATCTCCTTCTCATCGTCCTTTATCGTTTATCACACGGGCAGCCTGAGAAGGCAGTGAAAAATATCCACGCACCATAGGGTCTGTCCTTTCATAGAATGTGCACTCTACGCCTTTCAACATGCGCGGGCTATGCACCGTACCTTTGGGAATCACCACGTCCCCGTCTTCTGGCGTGTATGTTCTAGTATTAGAACCAATCATTATCTCCATCGCTCCTGTCACAACCCGAATAATCTCGTCATGGGTCTCGTGCCAGTGTAGGGGGGCGATTAACGGCTCTGCATCAGCCTCTCCAGAAAAATGGTTCTTTGTAATGTAGGCCTCGTTTCGGAGGAAAGTCTATGATGGGTTTAGAGATGGTGCTATATGAACGAACGCCCAAAAGGCATGTGATCAAGCACACCATGGTCAACCCCTTCCCAAGAGAGATCGTCTCAGGCAGCTGTTCAACGACATTGGAGGGAGAAGAATGAGACATATTTATTTATGATGGTCGCACTAGGAACATGTATGATGTATGATATATATAGTCTGCTTTCTGAGCTTCCAATTGGTCTCTGCCCCTTGGGATCACGCACATGGCTAAGGTACGAGGTCACGATGGATGGTCCAGAAGCTATCACTCCGTATAGTTAGCCTATCCTCCTACAACCTCGTGAATTCGGTACTGAATTCTTATCTCTATACATCTCGACCTTTGGTGATCATCGTCGGCATATATGTGCAACCTGGCAGCTTATCATGTACAGTAAAAGCAGTAGAACTACGGAAAAACAAAGAACAAGCTTCTAAATCTTCACCTTCCCCTCTTCCGGTTCCCCAACTACTCCCTTTTTCAGAGCCACCTCCTCATCACTAACTACGTCCCCTCCAATTTCTTCCTCGACCTCCCTTGCCACATCTGCCAACCACATTGTGTGCCCTTCGTCGTTCTTCCCACACGGGTCTCTCCCAATTAAACTGACGAAAACACCTTTCCCAAGTATTGGATAAGATCCAACTTGGACACCACGAGATTTGAGGCGTTCTTGTAGGGACGTAAGGTATGGCGCGATCATGGATTCTGGGCGACTGCGAAAGCCAAGTCAGACCGAGTGTGAACATGAACCAGCGAGAGGCCTTACTCGGTAAATACTTGTATCCTAAGTGGCCGCTCACTCTTTGGAGGAAGAGGCAAGAATGGGGTGAGTGTCGTGAGCATTCGCTGAAAGAGCGATGGTATCCCCGGAAACACGCAAAGACGGCCTTCTAGTCTCACAACAGGCTGATGGTTAAGTTTGTCAACACCTTATGGAACAACCATCTATCGGGATAAAGGGCTCTCCCTGTACTCACAACCCACACCTCTTCGGAAGTGAAGAGGACCTCTGCTCGGTCAGGGAATAGAGCCATGCGATGTGCCGCCTCACGCTGTTGCGGATTCGCCTGGGAAGTCCATTTGCGGAATTTACCCAGTGTTCCAAAGCGCCGAAGAGTCTCGGCGTGGTACTCAAGTGACTGGTTGAACGACTTTGCGAGTGAGGCATATGTTATGTCTGTTGATGAGACCACAATGAGCATCATTACTTAGTACCATCATAATCCAGGCAGCATTATTAGTATGCATACCGTCATGTGTGGGCCCAATACCTCCTGTCGTTATCACGAAATCATAATTTTTCACCATCCTCCTACTCGCCTCGATGCTAAGTACATGTCGCTGTTTTTTGAGTTCTTCCAGAAGCATACGCGTTCTCAACCCGATACGTACATTTCCTGTTCGTCATCAGCAACGACTTCTATCCGCTTTCTGCATATGAATGACAGTTATTTGAACTGTAGCCTTAGCGAAGGAAAAAAGAGGAGGACGGAGGGGCTGGAACGCACAGCTCGATCCCCTGCTCGAAGCAATACCGTGCAAAGAAGTTTGAGTTCCGGTCGAGCGTCTTTCCATTTAGGATCTCGTCACTGGTGCGGGGGGACAGTGTTTGACCTGCAGGCTATTTAGTTTCTAACAATAGTAGGTACGTACCCAATGATGAGCGCCGCAGCTGTGCGTATAAAGCGCCCCTCTCCCAACGGGTTTGGTGGGATCGGAGATTTAGGAAAACGGACGCCTTCCGCCTTTCCGTTTGTTCCTGTCGTTCCATTCGTTGTAGTAGCCGACATACTGGGCGGGGGTGTAGTTGAGGCCATGGTGAGAGTTCGTCGTTTGGTGATTGCTCTTGTGCTATGAGTGCGGGTGTTGTTTACTAATGAACAGACAGGTGGAAGCAAGAAACGGGCGGGTTTCGACATTGGTATTTACAGCGTTAAAGTGGATCAGAATAACCGAGAAATTGAGCCAGGCTTAGAGATCCATAACTCTGGGCATGGGAGTTGGAGGTGGGTAATAGTAGCGGGCGGAAAGGCTTCGAGCTCAATTCACTCATTGGTGATCTAATCAACTCAACAATGCTCTCATCGGTAAGATAGTGCGAAAGTCCAGATTTTTGAAATTCAGCAATATAATGGCAAGGTCTAAACGTCGGTCACTATAAATCGTAGCGCTTGTATTCAGACACCCAATAATATAATCGCTAGTACTAAATGGGAATTCCCATATTCGCGACGGCGTGGCCAGACGACAGTCAGCCCACTCCAACAAACGCACAATCAAATTTGCGGACATCATGATCTATATGAAGACATCATACCATGTCTTTGGCTCCGTGCTGACAGTCGTGAGCCCTGTTATAATCATGTAGTTGGAGCTGGAAAAAATAAATCGTTGACTTGAAAGAAAGAAAGGAACGTCAATGACCTTTCAAGTCTGACACTTTGAATATTCAGGGTCGGGGTCAGCAAGAACTGTGAGCGGTTATAGCCGCCAAAAAGCCAGATTTGTATAAAAACCTCTTGCATGAAGTTCAAGAAATCAAGAAACTCTTACTTGCTAGCAAAGCATGCCACTAACGGCGTTGGAAATGTTCGCGGCCCGATGAGCCGTGCAAATAAAATCCCACTGACGACTGTAAGTACCCCCGCAAATTGTTGCCCCCCGCTGAATTGGGCGATAGAGCTGGGAAACCTTTGACATCTCACTTGGAAGCAAGTCTCCTTGTCAAGCTACGAAGCACTAATAGTTCCACGAGGCAGCTGTCATCTATTTCATTTTACCATGTACGAACGGAGCCCTACACATTTACCTACACGATTGGTAGCGAATATCCACCAGCTAATTTCAGCGCTACAACTCGATCCTTTGGGGGTAATATCCCAGGTTGCTATCTATATGTTATTACTGGAATTGATAACGTCTAGAAGCACAAAGCTCATGTGGTTTTCAACTTTACCTATTCGGCTCAGTGGATGTTTTTTCATATTTTCGTCCGGGGTTATATCGATTGTAACCACAACTCGTCTCACTGCCGTTTGTCGGATCGGCAGAATCAGTCTTCCTTTAATTCCGGAGGTATGCAATGCCTCTGTGAATCATCGGCACCTACTTGCCGTTCCCAAAAACCGTTCTTAGCGGCTAAAAACAGATGCCCTCGCCGTCCGTCAGGGATCGCTCCCAGTTACTGAAATAATAATGCTTATACATTGTCACACTACCATTCTCAGAAAAACCCTTTTGCTTTGCCTCCTGGCGATGATTCTCGTGCTTCTATTCTCACACCTTGGTCCCACAACCTGACCCTCCTTATATATACAGCATCGATCTCACAATCTTTTTTGACCACCTCATGCAGCTATGTCATCCCCGCTTCCCCCTAACATCGTTAAGAGGTAATCTACTTTCTATCACTGGTTTCTATCACCGGCTAACAGCATCACCCCTTGCAGCTCTGGACCCCTGGTATAGTATTGCCAAAGTCCTCAGTGCCGATCTATCATAAATGCATGATCACAGATCCTTGGCTATATCTTAAACTGGGGACTATTTGGCGTCGTCGCTATTCAAGTCTGTACGTACTCTAATCTAACAAACTGGGTTCGATTGGCCTCATACAAATCATATATCCAGATTATTACTACATAGCGTTCCCCAAGGATCGACTATACTGTAAATGCCTTGTCTATGGGGTGTTCATTCTGGAGACCCTCCAGACCATAGTCATTACGCGTGACGCTTTTGCAAGCTTTGGCTTTGGCTTTGGCAGCTATGATGCCCTCGATAACATACAATATACTTGCCTGACCATACCCATCCTCAGCGGTATTGGTGCGTTCGACTACCATCATCAATTCACTGCCCTTCTCACCGCCCTTCCTATTAGTTGGATGCGTAGTACAAGTTTATTATGCATACCGCATCAATATCCTTTCAAAAACTAAAATAATTGGATATGTGATAGCCACGGTATGATCTTCCACCCCCCCCCCCCCCCCCCCCCCCCCCCCCCCCCCCCCCCCCCCCCCACCCCTCCCCCCCCTCCCTCCTCTCCCGCGTGGCCGCGTGCCCCGGTGCCGGGCGGCGTCGGGGG
>JABCKK010015921.1:13975-29187 GCA_018221785.1 Calocybe gangraenosa
CAGACATTCGCGGACACCATCTGGAATCTGTTCCTTGGCGGCTCAAGTTCCACACGTCCTTTCGGTGATGCAGTCTTGGACGGGTATGTGGCCCCCTTGTCAGCTGAATTTCTTGCACAAACTCATCAACTCAATCTTTTCAAAAATAAATAAATATAAAGAATTGATCTGGACATCGAGGGAGGTTCAAGTAATGGATATGCTGCATTCGTCAATAGGATTCGACAACGTGCTTCTGGAGCGAGCAAAAAGTAGGTTGTCACACTCAAGAGTTGTCATGTTTTTTTTTTCTAATGCGAAAGCAGATACTACTTTACGGCAGCGCCCCAGTGCCCGTTCCCTGATGCGTGGCTTGGAGCTGTTTTGAACGCCGTTGCATTCGATGCCGTGTATGTTCAAGTGAGTTTTAGTTCTTTTCACCCAGGAAATGCGATGGCTAAGGAACTCCTCAGTGTAAGTCACAGAATATCCCCTGTTTTGTGTGACTAAACTGGATGCTATGAATTCACTGTCATCCAGTGTGAGTAACCATCAGCTTCCGATGTTGTTTCATTGCACTGAAATCTTGACCAGTGTAAGCCGAAAATAGCACGCGTGATAGATGTTCCGTTGACCCTTGTTCATCATAGTATAACAACTTCTGCGGGGTAAACAATTACAACAACCCTAACGTAAGTACCGATGGGGACTAGCTTTGGATGGCTCACGAACGTTTATTTTTTCCAGGCCTGGAACTTTGGCACATGGTAAGACATCAACTGAAATGAAAAGGAACCTACTAGACGAGATATCTTCTGTGAAGGGACAACTGGGCGAAGACCACAGCTATCAACAAGAATGTCAAGGTTTATATTGGCGCCCCTGCTGCACCAAGCGCTGCTGGATCTGGATACGTCGACGCTGCTACCTTGGGCAATATCGCCAAACAGACACGCGCACAGTATTCTTCTTTCGGTGGGATCATGTTATGGGACGTTTCACAGGCCTATGGTGTGTTCTGAGCCGGAGGTTCCTTACATATTTGTACTTATACATCTCGCAGGAAACAATCGTTTTGATAGAGCGATCAAGAGTGCAATGGGGGGCGGGACTGGAACGACGATCATTACAACCCCAACGACAACGCCGACGTCAACAACAACGACTAGAACGACTACTACTAGCCATGGATCGGGTAGTTGTGCAGGCGTATCTTGAGTTTGACCTCTCGATCCAGGAGCTGCTGGCGTATGGACTGACAACGGTGCTTGTACCTCGAGGTTCGCCACTGCACCTATTCCGGCACCATCAGGATCAGCAACCGCAAACCACTCTGCGGTCACTTCTGTGGCAGCAGGGGCGGCGTCAAGTAAAGCAACTCCCAAAGCCACTGCCGCACCCTCGAAACCGTCAACCGATGATAGTTTGGAACCAAAGGAAGGAACGACCAAGGTCCGGTCCTCACGTTTCTTCAGAAACTAGTAATTGGGACGAGAAACGAGCGACGAGTACGAAGGGCATCAACAGTTTTGTTAGAATACGTAACTACGTTCCATCTTTGGTGATTGGAAATTTGGAATCTGAGTCCGTTGCATTTTGGGGCATTGCTCTTCTAAGAGTGTACCAACCTGACCTCAACTCTGTATCCCTCGGTTCCACTCGAGCCATTGCACTCTTCTTGACCCGCCGCCAGCCTCCACGCGGGTTTCTACTACCCCGCGTAATGTAAAACCAACCTTCTGAAGCACCTTCACACTCGCTACGTTACCTTCCAACACGGAGGCTTGTATCTTATAGACATTCGAACGAGGGATCAACCAATTGTCTATGATCATATTCAAAGCAGCAGTCATGATTCCTTGACCATGGCGGCTTGAAACGATATAATCTGGGGAAGGTCAAAGTGCGGTTAAGGATTACACAAGCCCAATATATGTTCAGGCTTACTAGCCAGGTCCCAAATCATCTCTGAGTCTCTGGCCCCACCGAGCCCATTTGTTGCGTTTCCGAGTACGTCCTGAGTTTCGGGGCGATAAACGCCGAGATATCCAAGGTATGTGTCGGCCCCGGTTGCGCTTACTTCTCGAATGATTCGCAAGGGACAACCAAGCGCTATCTTTAATGGACCATTAGCGTCCGCTTCGTAGAGATCGCGGAGGATCGCATCCGTTTCCGTCATTTCTTGCGTAATCCAAGAAACACCGTGATCGGGCAGATATGGGTAAGGTAGCCCGACCATCCAGTGGTACATCTTCGGGTCATTGAGCGTGGCAACTACGGCTTGGAGGTCACTCAACCTTGGCGGCGTGATTATGATCCGATTGTGAGGGGCAGGGAGACGCATGAACGGCTCCCTTGTAACTGCGTTCACTTGAATGGGATATAGTTGGCGAGAGTAAGATGAATCATTGGACTCGACTTTCGGGGGGTATTGGTTCATGATGTGCGATCAACTACAATCAATCAGAATCTCACGGGAAACAAGGCTATCGGCGTATCAGGGGCGGTCATTCTGGAGGCGCGCATTTCAAAATGTATTGTTGAAAAACGATAGATTGACCTGCAATGATCGGGGAGTGGCGCAGTAGCTTATTCAATTCATGTTTAGAGTGCTCCTTGTTAGACATATCGTACGGCGAAGGAATGAGAACATAAGCTGCTCTGCAATTTTAATGATACATTAATGTTCATGGAGCTCACTCTCTTTACATGGTTAGGAGAATGGTTTATTCAAACCACACTCCAAACCATGTAGTTCACAATGAGACTGCTGGGCTTGATAATTCCCATGATAGTTTCATGATTGCTTACCTCGCTGTAATAATTGTAGACTGCAGCTGTAACAGTATCAATGAACCAGCTCTGGTTGATTCGAACCACAAACTTGTAAGTTTTTTATTACAAACATCCATAAGTCAACAGGCCCAAACAATTTCTACTTGCGACCTTTCTCTCATCATTTCATATTGCTAAACAATGTCGGTTAGCGACACCCAACTAGACCCGGATGAGTATCACGGCGTGCAAGATGTTAGTATCAGCACAAAGGTATGACTTCAAGCTCCAGAGCCGGATATTCCATGACATTACGTTTTAATAGGCCCACAGGAAACGCCGAAAGACTGGTTCGGGAACTATCGTGACTTCGGACCATACAATTTTCGACGAGTTTGGCCGAGCTACTCCAGCGGTTACATCGTTTCAAGATATTATACTTGGAGTACTCGCAGATTGCTTGCAGACCAGGGAAACCCTCCAAGGAAGCCCCATAGGGGTTGATTATAATGTAAAGATGCTGCTTTCTTACTGTGCCGCATCATACAAAAATACTCCCACAGGGTCAGCCCCTTCGACCCCCAACTCGGGCTGAAACATCTTCATTCATCAACGGTATTGTAAGTCAACGTGATCCTGTGTCTGTTGCCACGGCGATGATGGAACGCAAACTCAAACTGAGTCGGGTGCGTACATTCAGTCCAGCATTCAAGATCCGAAACTTGAGCATCCATTTTACAGGAGAAACGTAGAGCCAGAGTCCCAGAGACGAATATACAAGGATCCAACACAGTCGTGCCTTTAAGCTTATCTTCTGATAATGCTCCTCAGGAAGTTGTTGATGCTCTTTATAGTATTGAAACAACTCCATTTGCATCATCGTTCCTATCACGCCTCCAAGGCACCAGGGCAGCGGGACACTCACCCGCCATTGCAGTGGATTGGGAAACAATTACACCCTGGATGAGCTTGATGAATGATTTACGGGACCATTATATCCTTTCCCAGTAAGCTATTATGTATGCTATGCATGAGGTATTGATGTTCGTTCTAGTCCAGAAAGGGAGCAACCTATTGAATCAACGGCGCCGATCATCTACACCCCTTTGGAGAGATCGCATCTACGAGAGGTGCACGACCTCTTGGAGCGAGCGTTTTGGAAAGGCATCAATGGTTTGAATCTTTTCCATATGACAAAGAACTAAAAACAGAACCCTTCACAGTTAGTGATTCGTTCGATCACTCACCTGAACGTTGTACCATTGTGGCATCATATAAGCGATTGGTTGTTGGGGTAGCCATCCTCAGCTCTCCGCGAGACACGTATATTACATACCTAGCCGTCAGAGCCGGCTGGGACAACGCCCGAATAGCGAGGTACGCATCATTCCAAGCATCGGCTAATCTACATCACTGACTAGCTCAGATCCATGCTATATCATCTTATTATGTTGAATCCAAAAAAAGACATAATACTCCACGTTTCTGTGAACAATTCGGCAATGGTATTCCACTCTAACCCAGACGTTCCCTGGCCTGGCTCACTTTCTTTGCCATTTAGCTATTATACAATCGCTTTGGTTTTAAGGCGGAAGAGTTCGTAGTCGGATTCTACAAGGACTACCTAGATCCCGACTCTCGAGCATCCAAGAATGCCTTCAGGCTGCGATTGAGACAGCAGTGACAGGTCAACCGAACCAGCTTACTGAAAGTCAATCAGACACTTTGTCAACCACCCCAACCTCGTTATGGATTCTCCGGAATACTTCTGTTTTCCGCCATCCCCACAGCACCTCTTGGCTCAGGCTGTACTGATATTTGCACGGAGGAAACTGTCCTCAGTACAGTACAAGAACCCTGGCGGCATAATCCGCACTCCCATGTCAGCCCGACTTGGCGAATGCTTTCCAAAGCGCTCTCCCAAGTGGGGATTTAACAAGTCCATTCGACAGATGTCAATCTTCCTATTACAATGCTGGGATACCTTGGGAACACAATACATACACTTCACTTCATAAACGCCGCTTGATACCAACAACAACTGACATCCCAACTTCCATTCGATGCGTTCACCTTATGGACTCCATGGGTTGGCGTTTTCCCCGACACATGTGCTCCTAAGGGGGCTGCAGGGTTTCAAAGTCATTACAAATATTTCTGAAGAAATCAAGGGTAATTTCGCTCCATCGATAGTTTGGGGTGGCTGGTGTCTCCCCGAAGGCGCCGTGAATGGTGTCGGTCCTCCGGCTCAATTATTGTCACGCTTTGCAAGAAGGTAATGTATTTTATTGTTATTACATACCTATTTGTTTGCGATGACCAGCGACTTAGACTGCGTGTGAAGCCAGAGACTATAACAAGCAAGACCAAGCTCGCTCTATAACTCGAATGGGCGCTTTCAACAGCTCCTTCAGCCATGCCGAGTTGGTCTGCTTTGTTACCGTTCCCTAAGCACAATAGTCTGTCCGTCCAGGTGGACCATACCATTGGATGGCTCAAACCCGCCCTGTTAGTGCATAGCCGAGACTGAACACTCTGCCGCCCAGGGCTGAGCACATTCCTGGTGATATCATTCTTTCTGCCCATCTGCCTTTAATCCACAACTTTGTCTATCTACCAGCCTCATGTCTCCACATATCTTGGTAACATGTTCTGCCTTTTGGATGCGCTCTTATTCTTTCCAGGTGCCTCGAGCGAACGTTCGCTTCCGGACTTCCTGCTCTGATCATCAGAAGGGCAGACGCCTGTCGGCCCTGTCCCCCTGTTCGTCATAACTCTTGCGATTTCAAGACAGAGCACTCCAGCCAAAGATCTGACCCTCAGTCTCTAATTGTCATTTCCGTAGTGTCCCATTCCCGCGTGAGATCGCTGGGGTGTATCGTGCTTTAGTGGAAAGACAGAGCCTCGTGGACTTTCTCTTTTGGCTTTCGCGATGGTGTACATGCGTTCCCATTGGGTGCTTGCGCATGTACACCGCTAGTCCTGCAAACTTACCAATTCCAACTGCCTATTCTTCCAAAACAATAGGTACCATTACTACTGACTCGTGGTGATAATACAGAATGTTTAAAAGTTACACATGAAATCACGCTCTAACAGACATCTTTCACATCATCAACGTTGAACCGGCGGTACGCCAAATCTGATATTTAGCTTTCGCTCGTTCGCAGGGGTTTACCACGGTACTCTCCTGACCCTAATCCTCGCTTCATCTCTCGAAATCCAAACGGTCGTCTTTAGTCTATCATCAGTTACAGCCTTGGACGTGTCGTCCCCGGTCGTGTCTACTTTCTCTGTACTTGCGTCGACGTTTCCCCTCTCACTCTGAGGCATCTCAGCACCGTCCTCGACTGTATCATCGGAACCGGCATGCTGATTCACGTTGTCATATCCGTTGACATTTGCGAAAAGCGAACTCCATCCAACCGTCCTTAGCTCTCTGAGTTTTTGTCCTATTATGATACTTGCTACCAGCTCGCGTTGCCTAACGTCATCCAGAGCCTTAGTCAGACATCCTTGGCAGGGGATCCAGTTGTCTATCTTTCTTGAGTGCTCCCCATTCTCGAGGGAATGAGAAATGTACAAGGGCAGAAAGTACTCGTCGGATAAGAATACCCCGAGATGCAAGTGGGCAAGATGAGTCAAAGGTCTCAGAGAATCGGCGTAATCCGTCTGTTCCGTACAGCATATAGTCCCCATGTTTAGCCTTTGTCTGCCCATTATCATAGACGCAAATACTTACCGCCATCCCCATTACATCACGGTAGTCTTCAGGAATGGGCGAATGAATGACACAAGTAAGACTATCTTCGAAGCAAGACCAGCAACAGCCAAACTCTACACGCTCGGTACAACTGAGGTAAAGATCAGTCAAACAGGGAAACTTCTTTGCAATGACCTTGAGAAGGAGTGCGTCAATACGTGAGAGGCCTGTTAGAGCCAGGGATGTCATGTTAGGGCAAGCGTTCAATGGTTCAAGGTATCCAAAGAGTCTCGTTAACAGGGGATGCTGGGTTGAAAGGCCTTCTTGTGACATGTCGATAGAAAGCGACCGCAGATTCGAGAGGAAACTCAGCCGAATTGGTTTGTGCATAAGAATAGTAGATGAAGCATAGAGAGATCTGGAGTGTCGTGAGCGCGTATCCACATTCACAATCGTTCGACGCATATACTCACTTAACCCAAGTGAAGCACACGCATTTGGGTCTTCCAATTGGGTTCTCCTGTGCCTGGAGCAAAGTGAACAACCCAGTCCATTGAGCATGGTTTATAACCGTGAGTTCCCTGAAAAAGCGACGTAAAGCGAGCTGTCGAAAGGTGGAAGAGGCGAGTGAAAATGCTGCAACGGAAGAGAAGTCATGCGCGTCAGGAGTAGACGGCGGTTGGATGAGAGCAAATTCTAGTATTTGGTCGATGATTTCCATAGGAACTCTGGGAGAACGAGAACATCGTCTAATGGTGGGGCTTAGAAGACAAAGCTTCAAGTTTGAGGGCATTGAATGAGCACGTAAAGGCATGTGAGCAGTTGTCGGTGAGATTTATCAGTTTTTATGGTGGTTTAAGGCCATAAAAAAGGAGTCAGATAAGTACTGTAGGGATTCAGGTGAAGCAGAGGCCTTGTGAGCCAGCTTGTGAGACGGACGGCTGGAAGGATTTGCATGTGGCGTGACTCCCCTAATGGGGAAACTGGGTTCCTCTTTTCAACGTTTGAGCTTGCAATTCTACAGCTTCGCTTACATTCTCGCAACTGGTATACTCGAGTCGGAGAGTACTACGTTTGAAGGCGCACTTTTGGAAAGCTAGATGCCAGGTATCGTGAGGGGCGCCGCCGCCACAAGCAGTTGGACGGCCGATCTAAAGCATTATGCATTATGTATATCGTGCTATCTAACTTATACGGCTGAGATATCAGTCATCATCATTACGACCAGTATCTAATTTACCATTATTATCCCTTACTTATATTCATCAGGTAGACTGATGCGACTCATCGCTGCAAAGCCATGCATAATCTTCACGCGCTGAAACATCACTTCTTTAATCGGAAAAGACGCTCAGCAAGTTTTCTGTATGGGTGTTGTATACTCACACTACACGGGCCATCGACTTCCGCCGCGCTTTAGTCAACGGTGGGGTTCCTGGTGAGGGCTGGGCCAGAATATGATGAGGCCTTGGGGTATCTTCATCCCCCTTGGGGCTTGCCTTGCCTCTTCTCTGAGGTCCGGCGGGTGTCCCTAGCGACGGCGATGGGGGGTCGTCATGCATAGCCCTACTGGGGGCCTTGCCAATGCGTTTCTTCTGTCCCCTTTTCATTCTTCCTGTATCCCATTGGCTGCCGTTATCTTCGCTGCTGACGATAACAATCTCAGATGGCGCTCTTTTGATTTTTCGGTTACGCGGTGTCGTTTCTATTTCGATGAACTCCTTTGAGTTTGAGGTAACCCGGGGGAGTTGGTGGCGTCGGGGGTGGGCCGCCCCGTCATTGGCGCCTGAAACTGAAGACATCTCCTCCTCACTTGTAGAAGTGTACATAGCGCCTAAAACCCCGCCCATAGGCCGCGGTCGTGGCCTGGGTTTGGGAGATTTGGCCTCTTTCCCCTTTTCCCTGTTGCGAGCTTTTTGTACTTGCCCTACATTCGACTCTCTTTGCGTCCCAGGTTCAACCGTCGTGTGCTCTCCATCCCTTTCGTCCGCTTCGAGCTCTTTCCGTCTTTTCCTAGCTCTTTCCATAACAATGAGATCTGCAACGTCAGTTTTTCCAGGGTTTTGGCTTCCCTCTTCTTCTCTTTCGTCAGCAGGGAACATGGCAACGCCATAATTCGTGCTCTTTCGCAGGATCCGTATACCATCTTCCGTTCTACTCTCATCAAGGTTCATATCTTCCATTATGAGCCGCAGGCCCACCTCCGGAACTAGTATTCGCTGGATAAACTCATTTACCGTCAAAGGTACCACCAAGTCCGAGTCAATTGAGGCCGGTGGGAACAAGTCATACAGCGTTTGGTGTATGATCGCAGAGCCCAGCTCGCCATAACTGAGCCAGTGTGTTAGACGGGAAGTGGCACCAGCATAGATTTCAAAAATCTTACTATCCAGGCTGTGCCTTCTCAAAGCTGGCAAATTGACCAATCGCTCCTGACGCGGCTCTTGAGCCCTTTTGCTTTACGTCTGCCATCATCTCCCTCCAGAAAATGCTTTGTTCCCTTGGGCTGATGGTTGTAGGCCGCACATGGCTAACATCGGCTTCGACCGCATGAGTATCGTCAATCATGGCTCTTAAAGAGACCTTCATACGGCCTACCCGCTTTCTCAGCTTATCCCAGTCAATGGACTTGGGCCAACCGTTTAGTTCTGCTTCAGGAAGGATCTCACTCTCGAACCGGTGACGCTGGCAGACAGCGATAAACACAGAAAACGGAGCGCCCCGCCCTAAAGGGTTACCCGGTCGGGGCTCATGGTGAGATTTCTTCTTGGTTGAAGCAAGAAGGCGTTTGAGGAGTTGCGTAGGACATGAAGGGAGGGGGGTATCACAGTAGGGGCATAATAAGCGAGGATCGATAGAAGACGAAACTACATTACGACCATAAGTATATTACAAGACAAACAAATGGAAGCAAATATTGCTTACTTGTGTTTTCTTCCTCGAATGCCGACTCTGATCTGTTGAGAGGAAAGAAAGACCTTCAGAAGTGATGGACTACTAAATTCAAACAACGTGATGAACTTGCCTAGAGGAACCCCCATCTTTTCTTTTCTTGCCCCGGCAACGACCACTACTACGTGCAGATGATCTTTTTTCAATTACTGGGGATGATCCAATACTGTCAAGCATCTGAGTGCTCATGGGGAATGGTTGGGCTTTTAGAGCTGAACTGGACGCTCCTTCACTCTCATCGTCCGAGGTCTCGGAGTACGCAACGTGCCGCCTGGGTCTCAACGCCCTCTTCGCCTGGTCATTGACCTTCCCTTTTCCCAGAGGCGATGGCATAGGGAAGCTAGCAACTGGAGTCGCCGAAGCATTTACCCTCTTGCTAGGCTGTTTCTTTACCTGGTTTCCGGTGTTCACGCCCCGTGACTTCGCAGATGAGGAATCGGTAGATGAAAGTGAGTTCGTAGGTGATGGACATGGAAAGTTGGATGGCTTTGGCTTATTTATGGTCTGAATCGATCTTCCAGCCGAGCGAGAGTCTTTGACCGATCGGGGTGACTTACTTACAACGGGTAATGGACTTTGACCATAAATCGTCAGTTGACGTTTAGAAGAACCCGGAGACTTCGAGGATGAAGGGGGGGGCCGTGTGATTGGGCGCGGTCTCGGACGCGAAGTTTCTGTTTTAGCGTTGAGTTGTGATGTCTTTACTTGAGATTGAGGTTTGCCCTTCAAGGGACTGTGCTCATCAAGGAAGTTGTTGGAGCTAGAGCAACGAGGTCGTGGTGTCGAAGTACCAGAGTTCGTCTTCGAAAATTTCAGCTTTTTCACGGCACGAGCCGTCGATACCATGCCTTTAATAACATTATGCGTCGTTCCTGTGACCCCGACTTCTTCGACTTTGGCGGATGAGATTCTAGGCAGTTGACAGCCCAACATGTCCAGCTCGTCAATACTCGTATCTACCGCTTGGGCAGTACCCTGACACCTTTCAGAAAGCTTCGAAGAAGACTTTTCCTTAAACCCAGAAGGGGGGTTACCGAAGCTGCAGCCCAGATCCTCATATGCGGCGCCTCTCCAACGTGGTCGGCTAGGTGAACCGTGGTGCGGCATTGGACGTGACGACAGTCGTAACACTGGGTCTTCCAGTGGTGCCCCTTCGTTCCAGGACTTCTGCGCAGTGATTCCCTCCATTATTGAAGGAGAGAACTGAGTCTCTGAAGTCTCTAATCTGTGATGCTAAAGGCCACTGTGCTAGTGAACGCTCGCGAGACCAATTTACGTTCATAATTTCACGTGATCGTTGTTGGTACAGCGAGATTGCCGCTGGGCCACTGGCGGATCACTTGGAAAAAGATATGCGGAGGAATACGTGCCCTTAGATATAAATACAGCCCTCACGACGATGATATTAATATGGACGAAGCAGAAATGTTTTATTGCTAATTCTCGGGCCTAGGGCTTAACGTTCCATCCAATTTATCGGGAGCTGCCCAACCATGGAGAGCTGCCCTATCTGCATTTTCCACTCTTTGGAAAAACTCGCAGGGCAAAAGTCCCACCTCATTCCCTTCAGTTAACACAACTCCGTTCGCTGAAAGATAAAATTTGATGCCGGCATCAATAGCTTTCTGGACATCGACAAAAATGATGATCTGGGAGGAATTCCTCATCCCTTGAACATAGCCGGAGTGTTAATCAAAAGACTAGAAGAAAATAAAATGAGGACCAACCACTTATGACGCCGTCACCAGGAATGCCTTGTGCAAGATGGATGTGGTTGCGTTTCATCTTTGATAGTCCTTCTTTGGCTGCACGTAAATGTAGATGAAAAAGACTGCTAGCTGATTGCTTTGAAGACTTACATATCAATTCCCAAGCTTTCTTGGACGTCCCATGAACTGCCACACCAGTAGGGATGTCACTAGCAGAATTAATTGGGTTGAGTTCCAATTTCACCGTCTGGGAAGGCAACCAGTGAAATTGGGTCTTAAAGTGATGCGTTGTTGCGTACGTTCATGGAGTGCCCTTGGTTGGCTCTTATCCACCATTTTCCTGGCGGATCTTCCATCAGATTATATCTCTGCTTTGAGTCCGCCTGTACAATCTCTTGAAGCCCAGCTAAGTCTAGCGCCTGGCTCTTTAGTTTTGGGTTTGTTAGCTAAATAAATCGTTAAGATCCTCTCTCGGTGTCGCCGGACAGCTGACCTACCAGATCAGTGACATTAACGTAGCCATCGGCGCGCATTGGCAGACCCTCGCTCTTCGCACCGTGCCGTAGGAGCCATGACAGCGTCTTTGATAACCGCACTGCTGGCGAGTCCTTTTCAAGACCCCGTAACTTGCCTGAACTCTGGCCAACTGAACCGCCCTGGATCTTGCCTGCCCCTTTATCTGGTTTTCCTCCCTCTCCTGACTTCTTCCGTGGAGCGTTTTTCTTCTGAGTTTTGTGCTCAGAATGCGTAGGTCGTGTTAAATCTATATCTGAAGGCATTGGTGCTTTCGGGTTGTTTTCCATGGCGAATGCTCTTGATAAAAATGAAGGATGCCTCTTTAAAATGGCTTTTGAATAACAAACCCGGCCAAAAAACAGGCCCTCAAGTCAGAGGAGCCTCAGTGGTGGCATTAGAAGATGTTGTAAACTGGGTAGCAGATATTGCCATTTTAGGAAATTCACGCGTAGCGCCGAAATTTTACTCGTTTGTGGAAGGACGGCTAACCTCTTGTAGTCGGGAGAATCGAGCAAAGGTTGTTAACAAGTAATGATGATCCTTCCATTTACATACTTAAGCCGCTGCGATAATTTACATCTTATCCTTTGTCTCCTTACCCTCACAGATATTTCAAGAACCAATCAACAGTAGCCTTGAATGCGCCCTCCTTCCCAGCCTTGACCTTTGGGATACTCATATCGCCACGAACAGCAAATCCATGCTCGCATCCGTCGAAATACTCGCGCTTGTATCCAGGCGCGAAATCTTTAAGGATTTCGTCAGCCTTGGCTTGGGCCTCTGGAGGGAATTGCTGATCTACAGTGCAGCTGTTGATAAGGAGGGGCACTTTTGAACTTGCCACGTATTTCTAGTGATCATCTTGTTCGTCGAAATATCCCCTTGTGTTACATTGGTGAGGCTCACCTCAAGATCAGCAGGAATTTGCAGGAGAGACGGGTGAGAAGTAGCTGCTACTTTGATTATGTTGTCGAATGCGAGGTCAAAGACGTAACGTCCTGTTTTAAGGTATCAAAGAGAGAGACCCGTCAAGGCCTTCTCGGTCAAGGCAAAAGGCAGCGGTAGTACGCACCTCCGAAGCAGTAACCGGTAGCACCGAAAGCGGTAACCCCATCTGCCTTGAGGGCGTTGATAACTTTATCCAAAGTTGGTCTAGTCTTATCAGCGCCATGATTCTTTATCCAGTTCATGAGATCGTAGTCTTTCTACAGTGTCGATGAGTTGTTGATGAGACTTCGAAGCCCTGATAAAACGGTAGCCATCGTCATACTCACGCCCGGGCCCAGAGCATCAGCAGGTACAGGATCGTCGTTCAGGTAGTCCGGGAGAATCGTCTAATAATCAGGTCCTTAGCCCATAAAAGCTACTAAGTGGACAGAGCTTCTATACCTTAAAACCATTTCGAGCAAAGTCATCGGCCAAGAGCTAGTATCACTGATCAATTGTCTTATCAGATGAGAGCTTTACAGATGGTTCACCTACTTGAGCATTGGGAAGTTTGGGTCCGAAAATATCAGGTAAAAACAGGACAACCTTGTCTTTGGGATAATCGATGGTGGGAGTAGCAACGTAAGAGGTTACGCCTCCAATCTTCTCCCACTTGCCTGTTCACCATCCCAATCTTATCAGATGTGATAGCTGGCAAGGGAGCTGTCAATCTACCTTCTGTAGTGCCCTCGTGTGTCACGCCTGATCAAAAGTTAGCCACCAGCTGGCCATGAAGTGCACGGGTGGTACGGTAACTCACCAGAAACGCAGTCTTTACAAAAACTCATGACAGTTGTAATTGAGAGATTTCGTGAGTTGTGCGGCGCTTTAAAAGGGATTTCTCAGATAAGATTACTCAATAAGCCCATGGGAGGTCGTTTCCACGGCAGACACAGACATATCATATTACATATTTCTCATTGGGCGACGAACTCCTTCGGCATCGTCTGACGCAAGATGTCAGCATCACTGGCAACTACACACTAGGAAATGCCGTCCTGTAACCGCGCACTGACAAATATCGTCTGACTGTTTAACCACTAAAGTAATAGATAATAACTATATATACTAGCAGCTACGGTCTGCAATTGCGGGGTAAGCATTTTTCGAGGAAGCTATGTGACTCTTCAAGCTTCAAGCTTCATACCTGAGTGTCCCTGATAAATGTGACGGCGATCCTGCCCAGGCGACAGTCTAGTGGCCTACAGAAGCTTGCAGGAATTATGCAAAAGGAGATGATAGCCTCCCTTTGTTACATACAACAATTGTCAATCAACACATTCGCTATCACAATCTTTGATTGGCAAGTTTATCTTATCCCAGTTTGATGGCACCTGCATTCCCAAGCCAGGACAGCCCGGCTGAACTTTTCACAAAACATTTGGATTCTCTTTTTGCTAACATAGACGTCCTACATGGCTGCCCTCCCCCATGTACTGTCTATTGTGGCGCCTGGGTGCTAGTAGGCCCAAGCTAACTCGACAGGTTTCGAAGATCACGAAATCAGTTTCATCTACTCCTGCTAACTTCTCTGTGCCGTGGAGTGATATCTCCTCAGTAAACAACAATCACCTTGTCAACCATTCAGCATGCTGTGAAGACATAGTGATTGCACATCGTAGACGTGATTGGGGCTGCACCACAACAGCAGCCAGTTACCCGGCGCTCTCGCTCCTCGTCATATAAATACTTGTCAGCGCAGAAACATGGAAATTCAACGCTGGCGTTTCTTCCAGGACTGGTTGCCTGCTCGAAGTTCATCTACGCTTATCACCATGCTGTCCAAAACTCTTATCTTCTGTCTCCTTTGCTTTTCCCTGATCTCGGCTTGCCCGATATTGGAAAGAGCCTCACCACCAGAGGACGGGGTAATTGTAAGCACGATTTTTACTCCCCACTTGTTCAAAACTTATACTTTTGGTAGCTCTCTCGCGCCGCCAAGGGGAAGCCCGCCCAGGGAAAAGCCGCCCCTCCCAAAATAGAACAGTACACGGGGGGAGGTGTAGTAGAAAACGCTCGCAAGGCGAATAATGCCCCTGGTCGGGTTGTGTAAGTCGTCTAGTCCATATGCTTTTGATCATTCTGTTCATCGAAGACTATTCCGTTATCAGGCCTAAAGCATGCAAAAAAGTAACAGACTGCTCGTGCCCAAAACCACCGGCGAATGCCAAAACTACACACTCGACATCTTGCATTAACGGCTTCTGTCAATGCGATAATCCTGTTGTTAACCTCATCGGAGACAAGTTTATTGAGGCCGTGAAAGCGATAGGGAATGCTGGAATTACAAAGGTAATTGCGGGGCTTATGCAGGGCCTCGCTACTGCTAAGGAGGTGGTAAGTACTATTGCTGGCGCTGTGTTAGGTCCGCAGGCGAGAGCAGCACTCAAGGTAAGATGACTACGCGCTCAACTGGCCCTCTCCACTAAAGAGATCGCCATTTTTTACTTCAGATTGCGTTGCTTGCCATCCCAGATACGTCCATCAACAAGGATACGAAGGGTGTCATAACAAAGGGACTGTAGATAGATTGATCAGCTCTCCAAAGATTTTCAGCATGGCTCCACACTGCACATGCTTTACACTAGTTC
>JABCKK010015922.1:0-28731 GCA_018221785.1 Calocybe gangraenosa
GGTAAATAAATCTGACCGAAAGGTTCTTAGCAGGAAGAGGCAAGTGTGTACTGGAAAGTACGTTCGGCGTAGTCAGGTTGTAGGAACAGATTGATGTGTTCGAACTTACCGATAGGGAGCTCTCTAATGAATGTATTTCGCAAGAATTTCTCATAGCGTTTATACTATCTATCAATTCTGCTCGGAAAGTTCGTTGCTAGGTTGCTAGGAGCCTTCCGGAGCACGATTTTGATGGCGTTGAGTGCATATTTCTTCATCAAGAGTATGATAAGAACTGTGAGGGAATCTTGGAGTTGTACGGTGTTTGCAATCATGACTGAGAGGGCCATTACTCGTGAAACAAAGCAACACACATGGCCAAATGATGGATGCAAGAGAGCTTTCTGATACAACAACGTGACTTTTGTTTGTAGCGTCGTACACCGTTGACCAATTATAAGTATCGAAAATTCAAGCAATCGAGGTCAATAATCTAGACATTAATGCACAGGTCGGGAATCCACAGCAACACTATATCCTACTTGGTTCAAAGGCACCAATAATCCACAGGCTACCTGCACACCATCACCTCACCTGACCAAACGTTAACATATCTTAAGTCTACAGTCAAGGCCAAGGCTGGGCGTCAGGAGGGGTACTGATGACAGTTGCTGTCCGAAACATCTCACAATGCGTCAAATCATCAATAACATCAATTAACGTGCCATGCCACACAGCCGGACTAAATTTACTCATATGCTAGGGTACGGATGTTTTGCTAATCAAGGTTTTTGCAGGTCACTTGGTCTTTCTATGCCCTAGAACCCTTGACCACCGCCATTCTATCAAATGTTTAGGCTTGCATCCCGCTCCAAGCCATCTTCATGCCTTTTTTTGGAAAGGCCCCCTTAGTTCAAATCCATCACGGTGATAGGTGCCCTTTGGTGGGGTTGATCAGCACCGTGTATTAGATGTTCCCATTTCGTATATCCCTCCACACTGGATTCAAACAAAAATAGTACTCCTGATAAAAAATCAGCGCCCTGGTGGCGTGGACATCTCTGCCCAAAGATGTAAGTCACTTGGCTAGTAGCTTTAAATTGCCGACTATCATTTGGAGCCTGGCCTGCTACAGCCACATGTTAACTCTTGAGGAACGCGAATTTTTACAGGCCACGGGGATTGAAACTCTTGTGGTCATAACCGGGCTCGGTACATCTACCATCTCCTACGGTGCGCTCGTTCAACTGTTGTTCTTTATATGATGCTCACAGGACAGTACACAAGGCATGTTTCTGCTATTGTTCTCTATCGCTGTCCCTACATTCTTGTGAATGCATTCCTGAGATTCCAACCCATGTATTGTTCTGATCTCTTTGTATTATAGCTCACGGCCTCAAAGCTCCTGGTCGACACGGCTGATGCTATGCGTGACAGTGCTTAGTTTTATTCTTGCAACCGCGTACTGGATTACCCATGTTCTTTCTGCGATAAACCTTTTTCAAGCCGGGTTTATCAGCAGCACTGGCGCCTCTTTGGACGAGTCAAGGCTGGACAGTATTTCTGCAAGCAGATTCAAATTCAACCAAATAGACAATTGGTCACGGCAGCTTATTGTGCGTCCTCTTTCTCAATTCTTTTTTGACGCTCCTAATTTATATTCGAACTTCAACAGCAAATTTTTGCAGATGTCGTGGTTGTCTGGAGAGCACGCGCATTATGTATTAAGCGTCAAGCGATTATGATACTTCCTTGCACTTTGTTGCTGGGAACGTGCGGTAAGTCAACACGCCAGAATAGTTTATCTGTTTGGACTGACTCAGCACTTCATAGCAACATCATTCGCGTATCTTGGCCTCACATTAACTGTCGACGGTTTGAACAACTACGTTGAAGGCGGGAAACTAAGGGGCGCATTGTTCAATGCCCAAGGCGCCTTGTCACTGGTGACCAATGTAATCTCCACATCAATAATCGGGTACAGATTATGGTGAGTAATCCAAACACACCATAGGAGTTGAATGACTTTGATTATTTTCCTAGGTATGTTCGAAAAGGCTGGAATCAAAGTATGGGCCGCAGTTCAGGCTGGTCACGAGCACAGAGCGCCATATTGATGATTACAGAGTCCGGCGCTATCTATGCTATGCTCCAGGTCGGTTATTTTGCCATCATCCAGAGACTACCATTACAAAGCTTTTCAGCTTATCACTATCGTCACCCTCAGTCGATTATATGACGAAGATACACCCTTCGGATATTTTGCAGGTGTTGTCTATGAGAGTTATGTGCAAACTACAGTACGTCCTGCATCTTTCTTCGAGTAGGCCAATATTAAATACAAGGCTATGTATTCATAGGCGATGTATTCAACTGTAGTATTTCTCCTTATTGACAGTGCGCAGTCTATTGAAACCTTGCACTCAACGTCATACTTTTCGGTATCTACGACTAGTAGCCACCTGGAAGCCAGCGACTTGAGGGGGCCGAGGCTTGGTACCACGATGCTACTAAAAGTATCGAAAGATAGAATAGGGTGAAGTGCGAAAGGGGCATGCTTAAGTAAATATGAGGCGATCACATCGGTCACAGATGTATTTTTAATGGGAGATTCGCTGATGCTCCACACCTCCAAATGAATGTAGCGCCTTGAATTTGACTCGGCGCGCAGATGGACTGCAGAAGAATCACAAAGTCGATCACGCCTGCAAGTGCACCATCTGGGCTGCCCGAGTAGTCCGCTTCAGTCTTGTTGTACACTACGAAGAGGATGTAGGAGGGATTGTGGTGGATGCGACCTTGGATGAGAGAGGACCGAAACTGATCATGAGTGTTAAAAAAACCAAAAGAAAAAACGTGCATCAGGGATGATCATAAGAATACCCCATGCCATCTTTTCAAACGGGTGGAGTTGAAACGCAACAATAAGATATATTAAGGATAGATAAAAGCGATATATCACTTTTGTCAATGAGCCTATCTTTCGCAGGACGAACTGATATGTTGAAAGGTGTTTTTCTAGGGATCGAGAACATGAATTAGTTTCATAGCTTTGTGCGCCTCTCCGAGAGTATGTTCCGCAGAAACCTATCCATCTGTGTCGAAATCAACATTTGGAATTGCCGATTTGACGTGAAAGAGATTGGGAGACAGCGGGTTCTGTGGTTCCCACATTGGTGAGATAGTGGAGCTGATAAAATAGGAACATGATCGGGCTGATTCCGGTGGCGGTGATGACATCTATGTACATCGAGGAGGCTTGGGTCAATTTATGCGGGTATCCTCACAAGGGAACTCTGCAAGAGTGCTGATACCTGCTTCTTGAGCATCAAGTTTGACAGGATGCATGTCTATGAGTGACCTGATGCGCGGTTTTTGTAGGAGCTTCTGTGTTTGGGGTCACAGCACGTGTGTTCCATGGCCCGGTGATTCCATGGATGGAAGCGCTGAGAGCAGCAGCCGCGGAGAAGCCTGAATTTGTGTGTATCCTGATCATCAAACGGACGTGACTGGCTGCGCTGAGTTTCTTCCATATTCTCCACATCTTTAAAGCGCGTAAGTAGCTTTGAAGGAAAACCGGTCAGCAAGATGAAAAAAAATGGGTTCTGATCAAAGGCACATCACTTTGGGGATGATGGGTATCTCCTTTCCTCCCAACCAAAATATTGCTTTTTTGCATAAAGAGATATGGTGATGGTAATGTGGAAGGATATGCCAAAGTTACTAAAGAGGGAATTCACGAGTGAAAATGAGTTCTTTATAGATGTACGACTCACAAAGCGCCAGGCGTCCCGCCCCACCACTGACCGTACGATCCGAGCTAAACTCCAGATCGCTGCGGTTTTTTTATTCATCACCCTATCGGTCACGGCTATGTGAGACTCTCTCTCTTAAAGGGCTTCTCAAGATGTGGTAAGTTGTCTGCCTAGAGCCCTGACAAAGAATAGAACCATTGGAACCAGCACAAGTTTGATGGGATAGAATGTACCAGTAACATCGATAGAAGAGCTAGGCGAATATGTTATCAGGGTGAATATTATGGAATCAGAGAACGGTTGGCGCACTAGGGTGTTAGTGTTCAGTGCTTTTAATGTTGAGAGATGTGACCTGAAATGGCAATTAGCTTTCCACGTACGGATTGTGGTGGACTGGTCATGGCTGCAACAGTCGCCCCAGCTTCATTTTCTGAAATCACGATTGTCAGTGAGATGTTAGAGGCGTGTTAATACCGCCAGTCACGAAGGCATGAGCCTAGATTGCATCTTGATCGATGTTATTTGGCTATAAGGCTTCACCAACAAACATACCCTCCTTTCCTCCTACAAAAAACAAACTAATGGACGCAAGAAAAACGAAGTACGCATATCTCAATCTGAAATAGAATGCCATATGATGTGAGTGCAACAGATATTTGGAGCTCCAGGGCTATGCTTGGCGTTCCTGATGGAAAGTTTGGGTCCAGAAATACGACAAGAACGAAGAGATGGGTGCTCGCAGTCTGATGTGTAATCTAGTGGCGTATTTATGGTGCAATATGGACGCTTCTCAGAAAAACTTTGACTTGGAACTTGCTTCCCTCATGGCAAGCTTCCAATGATAAACATCGTTTGCACCTGCGTTATGCTAGGATCCAGTACCGACCATCTTCCTCCTTTCTCGAGGCAAAGGAATGGATAGGTGCGATAATTCACATACCACCAGTACGCCCAGAAGACAGCAGGTTAGTTGACTTTGACGAGACCCACTTGATGGTTTTGAGTGCCTATATAGCACAAATGCACACAAAAGAGGTTTAGACGCTATTGGAGTGATCCAGCGCTCGCGTCACTGGAAGGGCTCATCCAATTAACATAACGGCATATGTCCTTTTGCGCCGTTCCACATATGTCCAAACCCGACTCCCAGCCGTATAACATCATATCTTTGTTCTCGTCTCAACCCAATTCTAACACTCATATACGGATAGTGGTAGTAAGTGCACCATGGTCACAGTTGCCGAGGAAATGGAATACTCTTAAAACGACCAACAGCAACACCCTTGGGTAGTTTACGGCTGCCATGAAACCAATCTTGGTATTCTCGGAAATCTTTTCCTAATTGCACCCTCCACCCTCAAAAACAAGTTCGTACCCTTCCTTGACTCAATATATATAACATGTATACCGACTCTATATCCTACCAGTGGAAGATCCGACATGGCCGCTTAGCCATTGCCTTCCCGCATAATTACTCGAACACGTTGACATGAACAGAACGGAGACCCCTGTTGTTCGTGCTGTTGTCATTATATATTCCTTCACTCACAACGAGAGGCGCAGGGACAAGAACTGATTGGTGGGAACAATGATTTACCTAGACGTCTTGTGTTGAGTTTGTCCGCCACCCCAACCTCGATTAATGTTTGGCGGGGGTATAACCGAGTCAGTGTACAGTCAATACTTACATCTACACCTACTTCGTAACGAGAGCCGCGGATCAATTCACCGACTAGTAACCCTCTATGACAGCAGCCACATCTCTCGGGCCAGTATCACAAATATCCAGCGCTGTCCGGCTAAGGTTCAATCGATCGTGACTTAACCTTAACGTTGTTTGCCAGATGAAAACTTTTACTGCTGCTGTTGTGGGCAAGTAAAAATAAGAAAGATATATCTGACGAGTCATCATTATCATTGACAGGAGCAACTCGGATTCGATGACCTAATCCACAGTGGAGCTCGCAGCTCGCCAATTTTGACACGCGGGATAGTCAACAAAAGTCGAATTTATGCGGGGCTGTCCATCGGTCATGTTATATGTATATTGATCAATCAAACGAACTTCCCAGCTGATCAATTGTGTTGGCGTAAACTCCGCGAAGCGAACAAGGTGATCTCAAGAGTAGCGGACTTGGGATCAATGATAGTCCGCGAAGTTGTACATTCATATGATTGTAAGACGTTGGCATATGGCCATGACTGCTGGATTTATGTCAAGCAAACAGGGGTGACAGCACTAGCAGAACAAATACCTATGCTTTAATTGTTGGGTTCAAACACGAAGCTGAACTACATGTTTCAAGTCTGACCATTTCAAATGTTCTGGGTACGAAAAGTTGGAAAATCGCAAGGAGGAAAAGATATTTTCAGCAGCTTGTATCACACGAACAAACACACAATCAAAATTGTATTGTGCCAAGGTATTCTACATTGACATCAATTGTTTTCGAAGCCAAAGGGTTTGATGGAAAAGCTCATTGCAAGGATATAGAACTATATCATCACACGACGCCCTCGAATGGATAGCCAGTAGAAACTTGAGACGTTTCGAATGCATTTTGATCTATTGTGCGTGTGCGAGTATAATAGTGCGTGGGATATGGAGTGTCCAGCCTTCAGAGCGCTGCCAGAAGCACTCTCCACGGAGTTGTCGCTATATGCCGTTGGCTGCCCTGCATCTGACGGCGTTGCCCCCAAGGTAGCGAATAGTGGGGAGAACAAGAAATCGATGGCTGTCATCATTAACGACACCCACGTTGCAGGAGAAATCATAAACAGAGCTCCTGGGAGAGCTATGTGCATCCGCTCCCACAACCGCACGCGTCATAGAATTACTAGTAGATGTGCACTACTTTGCTTACTAGATCAGGAAACTAGTTGAGATTACGCAGAAATGGAACATGCTCACAAGCCTTCAAAAAGGAACCTGATGGGTGTCGTCAAACATTGAATTAGAAGACAGCCAGTTCATTCCACAAAAATGGGAGACAAAGGATCCTATCTGTCATGAATCAAATCAGATGATAAGCGAGAATTTACCTCCTTTCTCTATCATCATGATGGCCTCACAGGATCGAACGTTGTGTGGCTCGAGTTACAGCTTAGATTGTTGCTGCTTGAATGTGCATTTATAGAATCAGGGAAATGTGGCACATAAGGATTACATACTGCGTTATATTGAAAGAGTACGTTCTTAGTACATACACCTGATAGTCCATCTATAGCGTGTTTAGCTCTAGTCAATTGGGGCTCAAGCAATAGTAGGCCATTTTGTCTGGTCCGATGGACTTGGCTAAGGATGGTGTCGAAATGCTGCTAGACGAGGAGTATAGCCAGGATGGAATAAAACCATTCGAGCAGGTAGATGTGATAAACCATGGGAAATTATGTAACCACGTGAACGTTCTAAACAGCCCCGTCCACGTGCACCAAATTGTTGTCAAGTCGCAGTCCTCGTGTGAGTAGAATGTCCTGCTATGTCATCGTAATATATATGAGCCTAAAATTGTGTTCCAGATACATGTTTCGTTTCTTTCCACGGCAAATCTTTTGTTTCCCGGGACATCGTTCAATCCTTGACTAGCTTGACTCTTGCCATGTCCCCGTTACAGCAACGAGTCATCCTGGCATATTTAGCAAGGATCTCATCGGAATCCTTGACCCGAAATTACCCCCCGCTGTACTGCTCCGATGAATACAACCTTGAAATGGCCTCCCGAGGGTGGTGATCCGTGAGGCATTCTTTATTGATTGCCTCAGGCGTCTACATCGCTAAAGACTTCTCGTTTGATGGAAACCGTAGAGGTTGAAAAATGAGGCGGAGCCTTAATCTGCAGAATGGAGATAAACTTGAGCTTGGACGCTTTCCAGTGATCAACGATGATGCATCGATGCCTGATCCGTGGTCGCGTGAGCGGTTGAACCCAGCTGTGAGTCAAACGTAGGGAACATGGGCACCTAGTATGTTGGTGGGCATCCATGTGTGTATCAGTCCCGCTCCTTGCTTCATAAAAAGAAACAATTCACACACCTCAGTTCAGGTACCAACCTTAGGGCAAAGGTTGATTCGAGTCTCGACCCGCGCAGGAGAGGCTGATGGCTACGGTCAGAGCATTCGTCATCAACATAAAAAAAGCCCCCAGTGTAAACACACCTGATTCATGACTTGACGTAGCTTTCGCCTCCTGTAGACACCAAGAGGTTACGGGCGCAATATTCCACCAGCGTTTGTTACGGTCATACGAGTTCCGACCTCGAGGCATATGGATGGCTAATGTCCGATAATCGCACTAGCCGCTCATCGGGCATTATGGGGTGTGTTATGCCGGACTTTTTGCCAACGACACCGTTCGTTATGTGTTTTCAGTCTCCAAAGACGCACGTTACCCTGGATATGGCTGGACGATTATCGGCCCCTTGGCAGGCGCGATTCAAATACTAGAAGCTGGCACCCTTCAACTAGCGGTTCAGCCATTAAACCACCAGGCCGCTCGTCGGACGCGTCTAATAGCGATGATCGGACTCAGGATTAAACGGCTACCGCTTAGGTGTCTACATAAACCAAGCACAATTCTACAAAACACCAGGAAGATGAGCACGCACGCTAAAGCTGATTCCACATCCCGACCAAAACCGACAGGTATCAAGGTTGTCGTCATTGGGTGCGGATTTGCTGGCCTTGCCTGTGCAATTGAGTGTACTCGCAAGGGCCATGAGGTTGTTGTGTTGGAACAATGTGACGAGATCAAGCTTCGGACGTTAGGTTTGCTGCTCCCGTGTGTAAGCTATTCGTTTTGCTGATATTATCTTCCTCTAGGCGACGTGAGTATAATTTCCTTTTGCACATCGACCTACAGTATAACATCCATATCATACTTTCGGGGATGGGGTACCATAGGTGCTTAGCTTTGGTCCAAACGCCGGTCGCATCATTGAGAGATGGGGGCTGCATGACAAGTATGTCACGATATACACGGCAATGATTGTCTAATGGCCGCGCATCTCACAGGATATGGCCTCTTTGTGGGCATGCCGATGCTATTGTACGTGGCTCCAGTTCGTGGAAAACCGATGATGGTAAAAAGCTAGCCGACAGTACTTGCATGACCATTGCGGAGGACTCCTCAATGTGCAACCGCTTCCTGAGCTGGAGTTTGGAGCGAGAGCATACAACGGACACCGAGGACAAATGCACACAATTATGCTAGACCATGCCAGGGCGATCGGTGTGGATATCCGTCTAAAAATGCGCGTTACTGAATACTGGGAAGATACCGTAAAGGGCACAGCAGGGGTGGTCGCATGTGACCAACGAATCGAAGGAAACTTAGTGGTTGGAGCAGATGGCGTGAAGAGCAATGCTCGGAAACACGTCTTGGTAGGTTGTATTGCTTGTCCCATCTGTCATGCACCCATCCCTATCGGACATCCTTCGAGATATGGAGCGTACGTTTGATGCGGAATATATGTACAGGGCTGTGAAGACACACCGAAGGCGTCGGGTTACGCAATCTATCGAGCATGGTTTAACGCCAAGCAGCAAGGCATCGATAAAGATCCACTTACCAGTTTCATGTGTGAAGGAAAAGATGTCGTCTACGCTTGGATTGGTTTGTTGCTTTTTACTCGTTGTCAACGAGCTCGCCACTAAGGCTTTGAAACCTACTAGGTCAAGATGCACATTTCATCAGCTCATGCTCTCAAGGCGGCACGTCAGTTTCTTGCGCGTTGACTCACAGGTTCGTCCTACTATTCCACTCTAGTCTCAGGAAAATCTGCAGATGTTGACCATCTAGTGCTGATTGATTCAATTGGTTTCGCAGAGATGACAGTGACATCGAAGAGGGTTGGTCCTGCCCCGGCAAGATCGATGATGTCTTACACATCGTACGGGATTGGGACCCACGCTGTTCAGCAATACTATCTAAGGCACCATCATTTATTGACTGGAAACTTGTCCATCGCGATCCTCTTCCTACCTGGATCAGTGCAGAGGGCCGTCTAGCACTTATTGGTGATGCTGCTCATCCATTTTTGCCGTAAGTACTTTACCCAGTAGCTGAACTCAATCATCCG
Organism: Calocybe gangraenosa; assembly: GCA_018221785.1. Taxonomy (NCBI): domain Eukaryota; kingdom Fungi; phylum Basidiomycota; class Agaricomycetes; order Agaricales; family Lyophyllaceae; genus Calocybe; species Calocybe gangraenosa. The sequence continues at coordinate 9,813 of JABCKK010015922.1, forward strand.
CCAAATGCAGGGCCGTCAACTATTCGGCCTCCATGATCGATGCCGCGGATTTGCACTCTGCGTCTGGCACGAATCTTTCTCATTCGTTTATGTAGGACGAGCATCCAGGGTGCATCTCAGGCTGTTGAGGATGGCGTCACTCTCGCCATTACTCTGCAGCTAGCGGGGAAGACCAAGGTACCGCTTGCTGTCAGGGCCTGGGAACATATACGGTTCGTCTTACTACTCCTCATGTGTACATATCCTGCTTCGGTCATTCATTCGATCGTTGACCGAAACTCTGGAATTCCCAGTTACCCAAACAACACTTTTATTGATATATGTTTGGACAGATACGAACGTGTGCGGCTGGCTCAGGTTATGGGCGAGTCGACACGCGACAGATGGCACAGAGCGAATACCAAAGACTCCCATGGTCGTTCCCTAGACCTCCCAAGGCCAGAGTGGTTATTTTCATTTGATGCTGAGCGACACGCTTATGGCGCATTTGACAACGTATCGCACAAAATCCAAGAAGGTGGTTACAAAAGGCCTACGTTGCCTTAAGCGAACCGTGACAATCGACAAACCTGCGCATCTGTTAGGGTTGTATAAGGCGAGGTATGAACCCTTGTCGACATGTTTTCTTCCGCAATCCTCGCTCAAAAGTTATGCAGGGATCGGACTTTTTTTTTTCACTAGGATCTGGTGTTCACGTAGACATTAGTTGTAACAAATTATCCATGCTATTCGGGCTTTCTTCTGTCTGTGCTTGCCACTTTTAAGCCAGTAATCTAAGATGTACTAACACCTGTCGGTTCAAACCTTTGGTATTGTAGGCGAACCATCTTGCCGAACCGAACCGCGAAAAACCATGTGGCATCTCTTGGTCCGCTCAGCCGGCACTAGTTTTGGCATTCCACTACTCGAAGACCGACAAATGTATGATCCGAAACCATCACTGTCCCCAAGTTCAATTCATCTTTCATTTTTTGTAGGACAAACATTTGATGTCAGCATACTGCAACTCTTTTCCAACCGCAAAGTAAACGTCGACGTGGGCTCGGAAGCTTCCTCGGTCATCGGGCATGGTGGCAATGTTCCAGATGTCACGAGTGATCTACCACGCCAGATGCAGGCGTCCAACTCTCACTTGCAGTTTACTTTCATAGGTTTTTTTTGAAACTGCGCTTGGCACAGCAGTGGCCAATCTGGTAAAATCAAACGCTCACAATCATTATCAACACACGAATTGGGGCCTGGGCAATCATATCGCCGAAGCGACACAAGGAGATGACATATACCATTTTCCACATCGGTAGACGTGCCGTGCCTGTCAGCGTTCATGTCGATGTCGCGCTCATCAAACAATCAGTGACTGCATCACGCGCTAAAATCCGACCTGTCTTTTCCTTTGCATATAATGAATTCGAAGACATCTTTATGTCTATAATTCGCCATCGTTCTTGTGGAGATAGTGGCTGAGCGTCACCGTTCACTGCTGTGACTGACACAAAATCTGTTTCAAGCTAACGTCCTATTCAAACCAAGGATTCTACCCCCGCCTGAGCATAAATATTCAGTTCACAGGTGATTACTGCGGTGCCCGCTGACGTTGGAAGCCGTATGGATGGGGCTCAAGCGGGTCGCATAGCCCGCGTATGGAGCGACTCGGTTCCTCGCTTCCGCACGTCATGCAGCCTTTCCCAACGTGTTAATTATGGATTTTGTTTTTGGGTCTTGGCACAAGTAACGATGAACCATTGTAATGTACGCTCAGGGCACGTATACAATTGCGGCAGAAGGTTATTCCGGGCAAGGGGAGGAGTAAACCCAAGGATGCTCGAAAATCCCGCAAATACAACGGCATGGAACCACAGAAGGGCGTGTCGAATGATCATGGATACCGGTGTTATTGCGCAAGTTTGGGAAACGTTTCCCATCTGCATGAATACAACACACTTCGTTAGTCAGACCCCTTTCCAAGTGAACTGCCATACATCTGCCTTCTCTCTGCAATCATACGACGTTTCGACCCATATTACGGAACATGAAACGCCGCGGCGGACATCATTTTTTACATTATATTTAGGTCGCCTGGCTACCAGGTAATAAAGGAAATATAAGGACTATGAGAATCGGGCATGGGCCTTTGTGACCCGTGAGTACAAGGTTAAGGGGTAATTGCAACTTCAGGAGCCCGTGCCGGGTAAGGGGGGGTGTGAACGGTTTGGACGATCGCCAGTTGCAATCTCCAAACTACCTCCGTGAGATACGCAAAGAAACGCCCATCACAGATTGGTAAGCACAAGGAGGGCTCACGCGCACGAGCCCTCAAAAAAACCCGCGAACAGCACTGGCTGGGCAGCACATACAACAAACAGAAAAATCTATTCATATATACATGTCCCGCCTCTTCTCCGAGCATGTGCTGTAGGGGTATCACCAGACATGAGTAGAAGCTCTAGCCTGACCCACACAGCTTACTCGATATGTATAGCTAAAGCTATGGGTGAGAGGCTTCTTGTGGAGGGGGGCCCTGTCTTCTTGTACTCATGGGTCGCACCACGGGTCAATGTTAGCTCGGCGGATCAATCAGGTGTATGGGTTGTATTACTCCCTTCCTGTGATCAGTGCTTCGATCAGACTGACGCATCAGCCTGAGCGAAACTCGTGCTATGGGGGGAAAATCGTTCGCTCGCGTTCTCAGACTAAGGAATGCCTCGCCGTTTTCATATGCGAAGATGCGGTAAAGCCGTTTGGTTCGTCTTATTGTTGTTGTTATCCTTTGGGGGGTTAAGCCTGCGAATGGTCTAGGGTAATCAGTGAGCAGTGCTAAGGATAAATGTTTGGGGGGGAATCAAACAAGCAACCTTGTTCTTTCGGAATCTAAGCGAACCCGGCTGGAGCATAATCGGATTTTTTTTTTTATTTGCAACGTTTTACGGGCAGAATCGATCTTGCTGTCTCGACCTTCTTTACACATGTTAACTTGGCATTGCATCTAAGCGAGATAGAGAAGTCATCTAAGCGGCAAACGCCCCCTGTTTTTTTCTTCGAATGAATGGGAGATGTCTCGCCAAAAACCGGGGAGGTGGAGGGCAAGATAAGAAGGAATAAATGACGTTTCGATTGTAGAAAAACTGGAAAAGTACTAATGAATACACCAAGAAAGCAATTCCAAGCTAATCACTATATAAACTTTTGTTAACCTGTACTTGAAAAAGAGTATCTCGGGCAGGAGGACTGGAGAGAGGGAGAGAGAATAATGAAAGAAAAAATACATGGCGACATTTGGGGTAAACCCCGGCGACTTGAAACAGAAAAGTCACCTGGAGCTTTGGTAGCATGCAGATTGTGAGCGATTGAATGGTAAATAAATAAGATGAGGCGATACGATGTGGCTGGACGGGCAGTGCTCCCCACTTCTCCCTCCCCCCCCCTGAGATGCATATCGTATTAGAGGTGCTACCATGTGAGGAGTAAGGCCACCGAGGAGGGGAAAGGCGGAAAAGGAGAAGAAGAAGAAAAGGGAGGAGGAAAGATGAGGTAGGGTAGTAAAAAAAAATCAATGAAGGAAGAAAAAACAAACTAATACAAGACACATTCCATAAAACACGACCGCTAAACTCTGATTTCTACTTGAAGGTATTTTTTTCGTTTGGGTTTTGTGGTAAGATAAAAAAAAAAGGGAAAAAGGAAGGATTTTCGGTAGCATCATCTACAACCACCGGAAGGAAGATTCGTATGAAAGAAAAAGGGAAGATGAATGAAAAACTCGGTGGATATAGATGAAGTAGATATAGTTGCACCGCCCTCCCACACAAACAGCTTAAGCAGTCGCAGAAGCTGACTGCTCCTGCTGTTGCTGCTGTTGGTGAGACGAGCCAGGTCTCGAGGTCGGGGGAGATGCCTGCCTGCTTCCGCTACCGCTCGCACTCCCAGCACCGTTTCCGCTACCATTGTCAATAGTGGAGCGGCGGCTGGGTGGTCCAGGTGGTGGAGCCATGTGAGGGGAGCTTGTGGAAGATTCAGGACCATGATGCCACGTCTGCAAACCGGGAAGGGTCGTGCCGTTGCTGTTGTTGCTGCTGCTGCTGCTGCTACTGCCGTTGTTGTTATTGTTGTTACCACCGCTGCCGCTGCCGCCGGAAGGCGCTGAAGGTGGCGGGAGTCCGTTCGGTGGGTAATCACGTCGAGAGTCTGGGTGCTGTTGGTGGTGCTGGACGGGTGCTAGGTGGTGTGGAGGCGGCGGTGGTGGTGGGTGAGTATAGTGGAAAGCCGATGGTGGGGAAATGGGTGGAAGCTGGGTCTGTGGTGGGGTACGTGCCCGCAAGGTAGATGTAGAAAGAGGGCCACGCTTGTGAGGGAACTGCTCGGGACGTGGACGGGAATGCGTGCGCTCAAAGAGGCCACATTTGTTACAAAGCTAAACAGTGAAATTATTCAGCGGTGAACCAAGAGCAGTCTATGAGATTGTAACGTACCACCTTTCCAGGGCTGAGGTTAGATCGCCTCCAGGTGGAGGTGTCGGTTGTGCAGCAATTGAAGCAGCGTCTTCGAACGCGATCGCTAAGTTTGGTAGCCGCGTCATCAGTGTAAACTGCCATTCCCTGTTGACCAGGGTGTGGGTACGGCTGGGAGCCGTAGTGGTCGCTGCGGCCGTACTGCATAGTGGGAACCGTTGCGACGGGTGGGGAAGGATGGTAAGGGGACTGTTGCATGGGACCATCATGATGAACATCGTAGCCACGATGGTCGATTGGGTGGGGCGGTGGGGCGTACATGTACTGATGATGTTGGTGTTCAGGGCGGAAATGATGTCGGTTCATCATTGCTGGATCTGATGGGTATGACGAGGCATACATGTTGGGTGGTGGCGGCATGCCGTGTGGAGGAGTTCGACGAACAGGAGGGGTAGACACGGACGAACGGTCAAGTGAGGAGACGGACAAAGTCGGGGAGTGGGTTAACGTCGTGATGGGGGGAGGCGATGGGCGGCGGTGCTGGTCGTAGTCGTAGTGGTGACGGCGATGGCTAAGAGAGAGAAAGGAGAGAAAAAGCGTCAGTGAATGGAAGCAAAAAAGAGAAGAAAAAAAAAAGCAGAGGTCTTTGTAGAAAAAAGGATAAATACCTGGATGACATTGGGTATGGTTCAACTCTATGAGGCATGGGCGCAGGGGCACCGTTAGGCCTGTCGGTAATGGCTGAAAAATTGAAGGCTGAAGGCTCCTTCTTATCCGAATCGAAATGTGATGGAAACTGAGATGCAGATCAGGGTCAATTGATGTGCACAAAAAAAGTCAAAAATAATATAAAAGATGTACGTTGGGGCGGGATTTGTCGAGGGGTTGTTTTGGGGAGTCTTGAGGGGAGTCCTCGGATTTTTGTGGAGGGTCAGATGAAGGCGCGTCCTCGGCGGGTGTAGAGGGCTTTTTGAGAGATGAATCGCTGTTTTTTGAAGAGTCAGAAGGAATCTCAGAATCCTTTGTGGTAGAGCGGGAGTCCCTAAGATGATGGGTGGTCAGTTTTCATGAGTGATAAGGGGGGGCTTATAAGTAGGACAGACCAGCCAAACGTGGGCATAGTTGGTGGTGAGCTGTGCAAATATGATGGTTGATGGGAGTTGTTCTTGAAAGAACCCTGTGGGACTATATTTTCAGTGCTTTAGTCTAGCAAACTAGCAAACAACAAAAAAAATATCACACCAGACCGGTTCGGTTCACCTTCATTCTTCTTCAAGCTCCGCTCATACCGGGGACTCTCAACTTTTCAGTCGGCGCTACTCCTCGGATCATTACGGCCATCACATGAACAACCAACACATTCCCCCAACCCCTCCCCCTTTTGTCCCCATACGGCCACTCTATGCGCGGTAATACAAGTGGCACTCTTCCTCCCGGAGCAAGCACTGTGCACATTGGGTTAGGTATCCCTCAGCAGCAGCACACTACAAACAAACAAATAAACAATCCCCCCCGTCCCATATACCGATTATCTTAACGTCTATCACGGCGGCCCTGACTCCCATCAAGCGTCTCTCTCGACATCTAGATTCCTTTTTCATTTTCGTTTGATCAATCTGGATCATACTGATGGATCATGCAAAGAAGAAGAGCACTGGTCTGATGCTAACAGCACGCACCATCCTAACTGCCATGATCATACATACACACCCTCCCCCTCAAAAATAAAATAATAATAACATTGCTTCAAAACGTTTTATTACTGCACTGGACATAATCTCGGACGTTCCCTCAATACCCCTAACCCCCCCCCTCTCTCGCCATCTCCATCATTTGTTACACCTCGTTGCACTGGTCCATTGGTCCAGTTCCATTTCCATACTCCACGTCACGTCGTGTCCCTCCTCAAACAACTTCTTTTTTTCCCGCCTCTAGCGCCTCGTACCAACTCTCACAGCGGCCTTGACTCCGCCCGCATATATCCAGGCGCCGTCGCAACCAATACCATTCCAGCACTGGCCCCACTTGGCCGGCCCCGCTTCTTTTCACACGCCCGTCTATTTATTTAGTTTTTCTCTCTCCCTCGCTTCCATAACGCCCGGGGGTTTGCCACATCACATGCGCTTCTTTACTTAACCAGTGCTAACTCAGGGATTAGATTCGAACAATTTACAGTTTCAACAAAAAATGTTCGGCCAAAACCAGCCAAACAACCACCACCACCACCACCACCACCACCACCCCCACACACAACACACGGACCTCTCCCATCCGATGTCCCTGTTCAAAACAGCTGTCTGGCGGAATCAACATATCATACATCATCCTCGACCCATTAAGAAAAAATGTCGTGAGCAAACAAACAATGTTCACTCGAAGGCTGTGTAGATGTATCATGATGGGGATGACGATGATGCCAACTTCTTCTGTTATGATTTGCCCAAACCGGGTGCTAACCGCACTTGATCATAACCAACCTTATGATCAAAAGAGAATCCTCTTCTCTCCAAGGACCCATCGATCGCATCATGACCCATCATCATCGAACGTGTTCTTTGTTCTCGTTCATTCGCTGATTCCAAAAAAAAAAGATCAACCCGGTCTTGATGCCCTAATTATACGAGGGATCAGGCCGCGCCCTTCTCATCTATACCGAATCCCCCCACCCCATCTCCAGGAAGCGCAGTTTTCGTGGCACCATCATAATCACCACCACCATCATCTCGTCCCAATTTCGGGATCATCCCATCACGGGGTCCCACGATCATGATAATGAACAACAACAACAACCCTCGAATTCCAGCGAACAGATGTAGGACGTAGGTCAATCTGACGGACGGTTTGACAAAACAAAGCTGAACGCACCAACTACCACTACACCACCCAGTTGCAAACCAACCAACCAACCCCAGTCCGCTCTATTTTCGAACCCGTCAAAAGAAATAAGACAGAACCGTAAACGAAAAACGATCTTTGTTGGTTGCGAACACTCATCTACATCTTTGCATTCACATCACACAACTTTCTCACAAGCCGCCATCAACGACTCTTTTGCTTTCGTAGGGAGCACCTCGATCAGGATGTATTTGGGAGAGCTGTAGAGCTTTGACATCCACATCTTGTGTTATTTGTGCAACTATCAAGTACATCAGCCAAGTTCATGCATGATACTATTATCCCCCCCCCCGCGCTTTTCACCTCCATGGCAACAGGATACCCCCATGACGAACTTCTTACAAGCTTTTTCATTTACGATGTCTTCAAGTTAAGAAGACGGCTGGCATACGTCTGCCCACTTTCTCCTTGTCGTTTTGTTTTTCCACCTCTAATTTTATTTATTTCGTGGCTCAAAATCACAACTATAAATGATAGAACAAACTCTATTTGTGCGCAGCACATGTAGCTTTTTTTACGACCGTTCTCGCGCCGGTGTAGCAAACCAGCCTTGTTCGTTGAATTGCCGTCAGAAAAAAGTGACGTAGTCAGCACACCAAACCGTTCGGCACGCATCCCTCCCCCTTGGTCTCTGTACCCGCCGCCCCCTCCCCTCTCCCCAAACTGTACGCTTAAAGTATTGAACCCCTTCCAGAAGCTCTAACCCAACGTTATTAACCCTGAAAAAAATTACACAACTCCCAGCCTTTCTTCTAACCAATTACAGCAGTAGGCACCTGGACAAGTGTGGCTGAACCACGCCAAAACAATCACATGTTATCGAAAACGACGAACCTTCGGCCACTGAGCTTGAACCTTCTCTGGCGTGGGTCATACCTGACCTTGTTTGTACAGAAGTAGAGAACCTGCACCCCATCCATATGTGTAATCCTGCCTTCCTTGACCTTGACCCCTCCCAAGTCAACTTGAGTTCTGCCTCTCCCGGCTGCCAACATAGACAAGGGCGTTTGCCGCGTTCTCGGTTTCTTTTTTTCATCTAACCCATGTCGGTGGCGTCGTAGCCCATGAGACGAGACCAACCCTGTCCCTGTGACACCCCCCCCCTCCCCGTGCTTCCCGTGCCCCTCCCCCCATTTCCGTGCCATTCCTTGATTGCGGTGAGCTGGCTGCGCTTTCCCTTTCTTAATTTTTACTAAACGACTACGCGGAATATTCTCTACCCAGTATATTCAACCCATTTCGTAGCGGCTAAACATCTCGATAATTGTTAGGTTACCGACCCGGGGACCGACCCCCCTCCCCACCCAGCCCCCCCCCCTTGGACTGTTTCTTCTCCCGCGAATCGCGAATAGTATACAAAGTGCCCGTGCTCAGCGCGAGCTTTTTTGGGTTTTATTCGCTTGCTTCTAGAGCTAGATTCTAGGTCCAAAGTAATAACGCTGTGTTGATAATTATTTGCAAACTACCCATTAGCGCCCTCCTCTTTGTATACGTCTCAAACCACATGTCAATAATCTGAACCTCGCTTCTCCCGGGACAAATTCGTGCATCACGGACTTTCTCACCGGTCAATTGAACGTTAGCCATTCTGCATGACGAAAGGGACACGCGGCAGCGGAGGGGAGAGAGAAGCTGCACCCTGAACCAAAAAAAAACCTTAGCCACGCACGTTCAACCGTGATCCTTTCCGTATAATGCGCCCACGAACAATAACGGGTGGGCTACTCAAAACCGGAACTGAGACCTAAACTGGTCTGATATCCTACCCGTTACGCTGCCTGGTTGTTATCCATATCACGATATTAATCAGTTGAGTTGGAGACACCCCCTCCCCGCTCCCTATGAGCGCCAGGAACAAGGGTATCATGAAGCATATGTATGCGTGTGTACGCAGTTGCACCCTCTTAAAGACTGCGGAAACCATCAGCCACATTGTGAACGGACGGAGCCCGATCACATACTGTTGAAAGAGCTTCAGTTCGTGGTTTAATACTCCCGTCGTATTCTACCTCAAATTACCGAAAACCAACCTCATCATCCCATGCATCGATTTTTTGTGATAACGAAGGTGAAGGGAGTTGTTTTGTTTGTTGCTATTCCATCAGCCGCGTGACCGCATGACCCTGTGTTCGGTAATCTAAGTTGTGTCCTGGAAACCCATGTAAGTACGTTCATCCGTCTCCGTTTAACCCTACATCGGCCAGGGGTTTCGAGCCATTAGTTTCCCGGTCTTGGCTTGCTTATTACTCATGCATCTGATTTTTGATAATCAGGATCTAGATAGATCGCCGTACGATCATTCTGCACAATGAAACCATCGGTCTCATGGTCCGACTCACCGATCTTTTTCTAACAAGCACAATGGGGGTGAGATGCAACCGAATTTCCAACCCCCACGCGGGTGCACGTGAGTTGGTTCTATTTTGTAGAAGTGCTTTGATGCGGACGCCGTGAAGTAGCAGGTCGTGAGTTTTGCTCCCACGTTGGCAACTCGTGATACCTATGCTGCACTCGCAGGTGAATTTAACATTGAAGGCTCCGTTCCTTTGCTGTACCATCGAACACCACCAGACGCTGTCGGAATCAGATGATATTCGCTCCCAAGACATACCACCCGCTGTTACTAGCATTTGTTGATCGAGGTCCTGACGGTGATCAAATGACTTCTACTTGCCATGCTGATTGGGGGAGATTAATCGGACCTTTGCGCTCTTGAGCCAAGATAGATATGTCCAAGAGCAAGTGAACTACTTGCAGGGCACCGGTTTATCTCGCTCGACAAGGACTGTGTTCAACGCCCCCAAAAGTTTTGTTCGAGAGAAGATGAACACCGCATCATTGGCCCCCCTCATCATCTCCCATCCACCAGAGCTAGATCACTGAACCTTGCGGTTTCATCTATCTAACCTGATTGTCATAGTGTTGCTTGATCATCTAGTCGGTTCTCCATCAAGTGCAGCGGTACACAGCGCGGCATGTATCGCTTTGAAATCGGTTCATCGCATTATTGTGGAGGTTGTGCCCAACGACACTGCCCTTCCTTCTACGCGATGATCAACTATGCGATGAGAGATGGGTCACGGATGGGGGTCCCTTACTTGCTACGGCCAGCCCTCAACATTCCTGGCTATTTTTTGCCTCCCCAACGAAAGACTCGGTGTGTCTATTGATATCTAATCTAATGATATGTACTATTTTAAAACTCTAGGGTGGATATTGAAGCCTCACGATAACATGATTTCTATCTCATCTGAGTCTGTGTAGATATTCGTGGTCGTAGGCCATGTTGGACCTTGCCAGAGCCATGACAGAAATCACCCGACTCATAGGTCAGTCCCAATCGCGAATCAGATCTCAGATGATCAACTGATATTAACATATATGCAACAGCGGTGACTCACGTAGTCTGGCCTTGCAAAATTGTAATCTAGGTCCAGCGTCCCCCTGTGCATTGTTCATCGTTGTCGCGTAGCGACCACCACACCGAAAAGTTAGATGTAAGATCACGATGGCGGGCCTTCTAACGTCGCAAGGGCGGTCCACGTTTCTACCCCTGAGGGAGATGACTACCAGAAGGCGAGTTTGACTGGTTACTGCTCGATTTTTGTAAACGTCGCCAAAGAGCACTTGCATCTCGGATAACCGGGGGACGAGTTGGCAAAAGCGACTCCACCTGTCAAGAGAAAAATAAGAAAAAAAGTTGTATGATGGTAGATCGATTTTTCAAATCCAGGAAATCTAGATGGAAAATTTAAAGTTCTGTTTAGGGTCTACAAATTGGCTCGGTTTGTGGCAACTCACACGAGACCCTTTCCATGGTCAGATTTCCATCTCTCATCACATCAGTCAAAACTTAGAACAATCACTGAATCTTGTTGACATCCAGTGCATGTTGTTGATTTGTCTGCGCCAATTTTCTCTTTACCGCTTATGTTCAAGAGAAATACTACCCGGACGTCGATTAGACGGGCTAGGTGATGGACTCCTCACGTTAACCATGGCCGACCATGAGCATTCTCGCGGATTATCCCCACTCTGCCAGCCGTTCGTCCTAGGTATCAAGTCCTAGGTATTACTCCTCCCGCCCAATACCATATGGATGCAGCCGAACCGTGAGAAGTTACTGCGATTCCCTTGAACTTGGGTCTCGACGCCCCACAGGTTCATCTCGAAAGCTTTATTCATCGAAAGGTGGTGCGGGGTGTTGTTGCCGGTGGCGCATCACGAATAAGCGCTGTTCAATCAACTCTCTACAAGTTGGACACACGGCGGCCAAACCCACCCAAGACACTCTACCTTGCTGTCACTTCTACATTTCGGAAGCTGCTACTTCCGTACGGCCGGCGTCAACAAGCTACCAGTTAAGTGCTTATCTATTCCTTACTTTCGAGTATACTTGGTGGCCTCACTAGTATCAGCTAAAAGCTTCGTGTTCCAACCCTTCGTGTGAGTGTGGCAATTAACGGTCCATCACGTTATGATATTTATGATATTCATACACTCGACAGTTTGCTGACGAAACTTCCCCGTCGGGAGTGGGTTTCCTCAATCTACTTTTCTCGCCCCCGGTCGTTGATCGAGCCGGTTTCTACCGAGGGCCCATCAGCTTCTGCAAAACATCATGTTGTCGTTATTGGATAAATGGATCTTTATTGACTGAGAAGCCCACATGGGTGGCATGACGAGAGCGTCACTTTCGCTCGAATTGTCGGTTTAATCCGAGGGCTTGTCCTCCACCGACATACGTTACGCGCAAGCGCTGTGGACATGGTTATGCCAACCCTCCGTATCGGTGGCTAGTACTGGTGGGTATACGTTTTTAGCGCCCATAATTCTCAGCCCTTCGAGGCCTGTTGCGCGGTGGAGCTCCTTCAGTCGTTGGTTACGCTGGTTCACAAACTACGCTTTACGCCCATTCTTCAACACACTGATCCCTATCGGGATTAGCCGTTCTGCATACCACCTAACTTCTTTACATATTTCTGGCTCCTTGTCGTCCCATTGAGGAAGCTTCTGATGGATAGAATTTAGAACTGAACCTAACTTTACTGCGGTTTACAGTTGTCAGCGCTTTGGAAGCGTCCTCTTCGTGTTAGCTTCACGTCTATTAACCGACACTTTTCCGTTGTGCACGCGTGTATTCTAGTGACGAACACGTTGACGAATTACTCAAGTGAGGTAGCTCTCAAAAGAAGACACTCGTAAACTCCGAACCTTTCGGCTGCTTTCTGCTTTTTGATCTATTCAGTTCAGTGCAATCCAGGCCCCTCAGTGGAGTGTCAAACCTAACGACAAATGACTGATTCTGAGTCATATTTTTAACGAGGTCGAACCAGCCGCGCAATCTTCCAATACACGCCAAATTCTGAATAATTCTTTTTTGACATACTAACCGGCAGACGCTTCCTGTGGAAGATGTTTCATGATACGCATAAATTGTACACCATTGGGTAGGCGACTGTTATTACCGGTTTCATCTGTCCAATCAAGCTCTAACAGTGAATGCGATGAACGTTCGACCAAGCGCTAAAGGTTTTACACCATCCGGGGTCCTCCAAATCGCTCACAGTACTTAAAAACATGCCGCACGAGCCGCTTTGTTGCATACTGGTTTATCAACTGTCAACTGATCTATCTGCGCTTCGGATCTTTACTTTGAAACATGATAGTTCCCAGATACGCTAGTGGAACCATTCCCCATCAACTAAATGCACTCGTCGCACTTGCTTCAGCCTCCTCGACTTAGTGGATTTTTATGTATGTACTGAAGCCTGGCACTCGTGAGCATCACTGAACGATCGAGGAGTCAATTAAATGGTGCTTTGGTCCATTTTTCTCTACAAATTTACCTTTTAATCTGCCTGCAGAAACGGATGAGAATGTGGCGAAAGATTCTTCACAGAAAATGAGTCCTCGACATATGAATTAAGGACAGAACAAGCATGGGTCAGCAGTCCTTTCAATCCGGTCGTGGAGAATTCCCTCATATCAAATGAAACACAAAGCTCGCTTTCACACTCACGCACGACATGCCATATTCCGTGCGGACCTCTTCAGCTCCTTACAACAGTTTCTCAGGGGATGCACCTGAGACGAAACCGCTCATGTGATAAAGGCTTACAGTGTCTCAGATACCAAATACTTGAACTGCTTTATTCAGCTCGATCTCTATCCAATCCATCGCATATTAATCACCGCCTTTTTTGTTTCCGGATCCGACATATGCATCTACGAGTCGCGTTGCGGATTTTTAACAACCATGCTATAACCCATTACCAACTTTCAGTGATGTTATTACGTCTCATTGACAACTGATCTGACTGTTGTCCGTGGCTTGTGAGCGCTAGTTGTACTAGCAGGTTGCTTGAAACGATTTTAGCAGGAGTAACCAATGGTAGCCAACATTAGAAACCAACAATGACCGTATTCCTTATCACTAGTTTGCCTACGCATCAAAACCGCAGGGTGGCCCATATACCTATGTGTGTTGACTAAGAGAAGACTTAGATTAACGTGGACCAATTCATATCCCAAATCTTCATAAGCTGAGTAGCAAAAATCTCAGAGTGGTGATAGCGTGGATTCTATTGGATACTCTGGCACAACAGAACGAAGGGCGCTGGGTTGAATTCATAATCCCCATCCTTTGAACCATTTGGCACGCCACATTGTTCAAGCGGGAACTGGCCCTGATGTCGATCATGATATATAACCTCCCAGTTGGGACGAATCGACCCTGAATCACCAGTTGCTGATCAGTAAACTAAGTGACCGGCTCCCGTCTTCGTAACTCTGGTGCTTCTGCTACTGACAACTTAATGAGTGGGCGGTATGTAGGCTGCAGAAAGCGCTTGGAATCCTGAACGTCTCGCCAGGATAACGACCGCCGAGAAGACCAGCACATATCCTTTAAACGCTTATGGACTTGAACACCGTGTGTGATACCCCATCCAGAAGGAGTTACTGATGCTTCATCTAAGGAACATGGTCGGCCGCCCCGGGCACCAAGTACTTAATGCTGCGGTCATCTTGATGTGGTAATAATATACGTAGCTATCAATATACTTACGTAGTTACCTGTACTCGTACATCTAGCTTTTTGAGAGCATACTGGCTTCTAGGGTTATTGTACCATGTGGAGCAAGCCCGGGATGCGAATTGACCGCCGGTCCGAGTGTTAGGCCACGTTTGGTTCAACCCTCCAGAACTCGACCAGCTACTAGTAAGAATGCAAGAGTACGATGTCAATTTTTGCTTTCCAGTCAAAGATTTGGAAAATGAAAGGGTAAAACTCACCCCATTTATAGTTGAGTAGCCGCATGGCTGTTGCAAAAGAGAATAGGTTGCTGAAAAAACTTGTAAACTAGCCGTCTAAACACCTAGAGAGTTTTTTCTCAGTGCCAGGACCATCCTACGATCATCTTCCCTTTGGTCCTTTCCACACTCCTGAACAATTTCGATCCTCTCTCATCGAAGGTCGCATCCAACCCAACCCCTCCTGCGTCCTCTTCGCAGTGTACGACAAGACTAGAGCAGAGTACTCCGATCACCCAGATGGTGTACTTGCAGGCGTGATCGGGTTTTGTGATTCTTCTGCAGTCCATTTACACGCAGAAATCGCCTTCGTCTTGATATCGCCACAATTCCAGCGTACTCATGTTACTTCAAACGCGATTGGATTGCTCCTCCATTACACGCTCGACCTCCCGACGGAAGGGGGTCTTGGCTTACGGCGGGTAGTATGGAAGGCCAGCCCTTTGAATGTAGCAAGCGTTAAAGCAGCAGAAAGAATGGGGTTTAAAAAGGAGGGGGTCTCACGATGGCATTGGGTGTTACCAGATGGGAAGAATATGGGTGGTAATGGACGAGCTAGAAGGGCAGGTGATCCGAGGCAGAATTCCCTGGGACGAGACACAGTGGTTTTGAGCATCTGCTGGGATGACTGGGAGGACTCGGGAAGGGCCCAAGTAGACATAGTAATGGGCAGAACTACGTAGTATAACCCAACATAATCATGTAATGCTAGTGGGTTGATACTCCCCTACTCGTAGCACCTACTGTAGAAAATCGGTGACGTTAAGGTAGAGTCTACTGTATGTTTTTAGCAGCACTGAGGTACCGAGCCTCGACTACTTCAAATCGTTGATCTCACGGGGCCACCATGGTCGTAGATGCTGAAAACCATGACGTGGAGTGAAAACTTTTGATCGACTGTGCACTGTCAATAAGGAGGAATACCACAGTCGAATACATCGCCTTAGGACTGGATTCGTCGATTGGCCTACAGGATGAATGGTGCGGTACGTACTGTGGTTTGTACATAACTCTCAGCAACAACACCCAAAAAATAGCCAAACGGTGTATCATCATTATATAAGCAACTGAGGCTGATGATAGTGACAAGCTGGAAGTTTTTGGAATAGTAGTCTTGAAATGGGCGATCGACCGCAATTACTGACCTGGAACATAGCATAGATAGTGCCGGACTCAGTGATCATTAACATAGCACTCTGTGCCCGCGACCAGCGTGAATGGCGGCCCAGACTTTTTTTCCAGCCTTTTCGTACACACCTGAGAGAACAATCAAGGTTGTTAGTGTGACAATAGAGTGTGTTGGTGTCACTTACCATAATCTATATCCAATTATCAATGTGGAGGTTATGTTGGTTACCAGTGACAGGGCGCCTTGGGCATTGAATAATGCACTCCTGAGTTCCCCGCCAGAAATATAGTTATTCATACCGTCGACTGTTGACGTGAGACCAAGATAAGCGAATGATGTCGCTGTGAAATACTATATCAATTGAAACGGACGGACTATTCGGGCCTGTTGGTTTACCACATGTCCCTAGCAGCAAAGCACAAGGAAGTATCATGATTACTTGACGCTCTAAACATAATGCCCATGCTCTCCAGACAACCACAACATCTGCAACAATTTGCTGTGGAAGTTGGGGTATATATGTGCGCCAGAACAGAAATGAGCCAGAGGACGCACAATAATCTGCCGAGACCAAGTGTCTACTTGATTGATTTGGAATCTGCTTGCAGAAATAATAACCAGCCTTGACTCGTCCAAAGAGGCGCCAGCGCTACCGATAAACCCGGCTTGTAAAAGTCTCGTTGAAGAAAGGACATAGGTGGTCCAGTAGGCGGTTGCAAGAATAAAACTAAACACAGTCACCAATAGCATTAGCCGTTTCGACCAGGAGTTTCGAGGTTGTGAACTGAATGAAAAGGGATCAGAACTAGACATGCTTCGAATCTCAAGAATGCATTCACAAGAATGTGGAAACTGCAATAGAGAAAAGCAGTAAAAATATGCCTATCATGTACTTCCATATAAGCATCACACAAGAACGCAAGTCATATCGGCGCACCATAGGCGATGGTAGATGTACCGAGCCCGGATATGATTTCGAGGGTTTTAATCCCCATGCCCCGTAAATATTCGCGTTCTTCGGGGTTGAACATGGTAGGTATAGCAGGCTGGGGTTAAAAGCTCTGGCTAAATGACCTTTATTTATGGGTAAAAGCGTACATCATCAGAGAGCTGATTTTCCAACATGCACTGCCAGACCGGTATCCGAACAAGTACCATTTTTGTTCGAATCTAGCGTGGAGGGACACGAGCATCGGATACACAGGGCCGGCCAAATTTACCAAAGGGCGGCCATCATTTATGATGGAGTTGAACTAAAAACAGGGTCCAGAAGCCTTGGGAATCACGCTCCATTGCATGAGAGAAGAAGACGGCTTGGAGAATGATGCAAGCCTGAACAATTGGCAAGATGGCAGTGTAAAGATTGGAGAGATAAAGCGACCTGCAAAAACGTCCATCAGTAAGATATCTGTGCCTTAGCATATGAACAAGTTTGGCTCAGCTGTGTTGCATAGCACGTTAGCTGATGATGTTATGGATCATCATACACCTAAAACATGTTTGACGCATCGTGAGGTGCTTCGAACAGCAACTGCCATCAATATGTACGATGGAAGATCCCCTGATGTCTAGCCTTGGTGTGTGAGTGCTACTCATAACTACCATCTGGTGAGCGAGTAAGTTTTCACTGCCCAAGTGATTATAGACTTATTCGCTCGCTATTATGTGCATACTTGGAGCAATCATGCGAGGTGATTTGTGCACATAGTCGAAGCATGATTCCTGTGGACCATACGATGCGGTGAAATGTTGCTGCGGATTGTCGAGATAGCCGATGAGTTATGTGTAACTCGTATAGAATGTTTGGATGTTCATTTCAATTTAGCTTGTGGTCTACGACTCCAACGCCCAAGCTCAACGTTAATGTGAGGGTTTTAAATATGGTGTGCGAGGTGTTGATCGTTGTTCATACCAAAAGGTTTCCGAAGCGATTCTATTCGACGAAGTGAGGTGTAAATCGCGTATTGAATGAGTTACGTTGAAGGTTGTTGCCTTTGTTGCTCTTTTCGCGGTCCGGGAGGTGCTTGCAGTTGGAATTTATGGTCAACAAGACTCGGGGCTCACGCAGGCAGATCAGGCATGATCACTGAGAGTTAGCGCCTATCCCCTCTATGTAAGTTTGGGATCTTTCTTACCTTTCAGATTTACATACAAAACGTAACTAGCCGATGTGAACAGGTAATTAATAAAGCATACCTCACGGATCACTGCCCTTGGAGGTCATTCCAATGTTATATCCGTCAAAATAGTAGGGCGGGGGGTGTTTTCGGTAGATCTCAATAATACTGTCCATACATTTCAGGTTGGGTTTGCTGTAATTGGTAATTGCTGTAAAGGGGTCTTGGCTGTGGAGAGTCGACTCAAGGTGTCTGGAGGCAGGAGCAATATGGTGCAAAGAAACAGAACATGTATTTGGAACAAATTTTCAAGCTCATACATATTATTGACGTAGCAGGTTATTCAACGTACATGGGGACTCTTGTTGAGGCACTGGACAATATTTGGTGCACATGGACGGGGCTGTGTTAGTGTTAGTGTTAACAGGCGGTTACATAATTGCTGTGCTCCTAGCCCAGGACTACCAACCGTCCAAATGTCTTGACTTTCTTTTGTTATTTTGCTTAAATTATACATAGAGTAAGTGACGCAATATTACACGCCGCACAAGTTCATGCTAACGTTTCATCCAGGGATTCAACCATTACGTACTCGTGCCGTGGTCAATCACTACAGCCATATGTCAATGACTTACAATCACATGAATGTATGTACAACTTCGCGGACTATCATTGATCCTAATTCTAAAGTCATCAGGTCACCTTATTCGCTTCGCGGAGTTTATATTAATACAGTTGGTTGACGGGAACTTTTCTTTTTTGTTGATCAATTCACAATACAGTGCAGGACGGCTAAAACCGACCTCTTGGCAGCCCAAAAATTGTGACCGTATCTCCTCCTCGAAAAAAATGTTTAGTATCCTGTGAATAGCGGGAATCGACGGATTTTTGGAAGGGCTATCAAGGTATCTCATTAGATTCTCTTACTTTGTTGTTTGAAAATTTTGGTCGACCCAAATGTGAATATTGGACCCTTAGACTCTCACGCAACCCTTGATGAGCCATCAAACTTCCTTTTT
>JABCKK010015923.1:4920-28260 GCA_018221785.1 Calocybe gangraenosa
TCGGCAGCTTTGGATTAACTTTCTGCTCCCACACGGCACACGAGAACCTTGAAACAAAAACCACTCAACATGGCAATAATACACAATCTCACAACGCGATGATTCGTCTGTTTAATTAAGAACGAAAGACATGACATTACCTTGTTTTGGAGTCCTTTAACGGACTTTCCAACACGTATCTCACTGCTATTCTTAGTTTTCAAGCCTCACATGCCCAGGTTAGGAGGAAATGGTGGTTGAAAATGATTGCGGTTGTCCGTGGCCCGGGGATAGAAAATTATGTCAATTCGCGCTGCGGATTATTGTCACCATTATAAAACTGTGGTCAATCCCAATCCACCGTCTCAACGTCAGTGGCGTTTACATCGTTCTTCTCGGGCTCGACTCATTAACACAGCTCACAAGATCCCGTCAGTCAGAACTCCATGATGAATTTTCCGTCTACCATCATTTGGTAGAAAAAACCAGACCTCTGGAATCTGTTGTTGGTGGTTCAACTCCCTTGACGATTTTCGATTGCCAGTATCTCTATTGATTACACTTGCGTAAGGGTGACTTCCAGTAGCGAGAATCGTGTTAGTCTATATAACACATCGGATAGCACGACTTGATTTGATACTGGGCCAACGTCTTGTTGCCGTCATTGGTAAGTGGCCTTCCACCCAACGATTAGGACCGAATCCAGCCCGATTGCGCAATAAAGCTTCGACCCCAAAAGAGGGAAAGCTAGCCCAGTGTTTGTTTCGCGATTTTTGCTTGTCAAACAGGACGAGGCACCTAGAGAACCGCTATGTTATTTTACCTTCTCTGACCTTGGCTTTGGCTCATACGATCTTCTCTGATGCCTTGGATTTGATATCTAAACAATTCTTCCCGACACTGACACGGAGTAGAATCTGTATATACCATTAGGATCAAAGTTTTTCATCGCCTAGCGGTCCTGGGAGAACCTAAATGGCTCAACCTCACGAGGGGTGAGGAATCAGCCGCGTGGTAACTACCTTCATCTTTTCGGAACCGCATTCACCCAAAGCAAGCTGATCTCCTGAGAAGTATTCTTAAAATAGAACGAGTGTGAGTAGAAATTCAGATGCTTATAATGTCAAAAAATCCACGCATCTGATATCAAGTCCCATGGATGTCAGTTTATATCCCCAAACAAGAATATACGATGGGAAAAGTTATCTCGGGCACAAATGGTACAAAGAGTCGTTTCCATTTCTGGAAAACGAGCGTCTAGTCGTCAGTCTCCCGCACTATGGCACCAGTAGGTTGTGCCCACATGTACGCGCTCCATGGGGACAGAGTTTTCTCCCAGCTGAGAAATAAGGAATGAAAGAGTCCGCTCATAGGTAAGCCCTGAGACAGGGATTCGGGCGAGAACCAAAGGAGAGGAGGCTTGGACGACGGTCATAATTCTGCCGGAACCCCGATACCCGCAGAGCATACGATCCCAATTTGCCCCAAAAGATTGGTTAATCTACGATACTTAAGTTAGTGTATGTTTTCGACAACGGTTTTTGCGTTGACGACAAGCAACGAGTGAACCAGGAGATTTTTCGATTCGTTTTTAATGCCGCTATACTTCTTCGCGTACATCCTCCATCCACCACAAATCTCGTCAAAGGTAGGCTACACCTTCCCGCCGCATCGAGTAAGCGTTTCGGAAAAGCTAGTATACATGCAGTAATATATAGATAAGGGAAGACAGCTTAATCATTGTTATAGATCCATTTTTGGGATGTTATGCATGTCGTATATCATGATCAGCAAAACTTGCCGTCGGCCTTACTCGCGATAACCTGCACGATCATTGCTTTCCTCAACAATAGATTTTACCAATTGTGCGATTTGAACAGCGCCCTATATATGGAAAAGGTTCAGTTGTGGTTAAAGCACATTCAATTTGGTAAAACCGTAGACTCACAGGTGTGTCAGAATGACAGCATATAGATACTTCCGATATGTTATTGCCCAAAGGCAAATAAGTATCATCGGTAGTGGTTATCTGATGCGACGAGAGTAGTCTTTCGACCTAGCATAAAGCGATAAGATATTCCCGAGCTAGCGCACGAGTGTATAGCAGGGTTACCCTTTCACGAACAACATTCAAGTCAACAGTGGCATGCTTCCTAATTTCAAAACTCAGCGTTCAAATCTTCTCGTCATACATAATCCATGTAAACAGCTCACTGAGTGATAAGGAGTTTTCCTTCTGGACTGTATTCCAGATCAGCAAAGAATTCTTTACTTTTACGTTAGCATGTTGATGAAACACAGGATAACTGCGACAAACCAGGTATGAACCTCACACCTGCCTCTTCAGCAGCAGTTTGATGGGCGGTTCCGGCCAACCCGATGAAGGCAATTCGCCTATCTTGGGATTTAGCAAACACTTGGATAGCCTTGATAACTGCTCTAGCAAGAGGCAGGGATCGAGCAGTCTGGCCATAGATGGCGCCATGAGGCTTAACCTATGGTTTTCAGAGGTGATGGGTAAATCCGTGTCGTGAGTTTTGCCTTGTGTGATATACTTACATGATGAAGCGGCAAGTCATGTAATGCAAGGAACCCGCACAAAGCGCCGATTTGATAGATGAAGCAAGAAGTTAACTCGTCCTGTCGATTAATTAGCTGGGAACAAGTTACAAGATTAGTGCTGCTCGAACTCATACTGGTTCGATAGCCATTTCTCTTCGCCCAAAGCCTTGTAGATCAGGAAGAGATGGATGTGCGCCGACTTGCACGCCATTCTCTTTGGCTAGCGTAACAGTTTTGTTCATAATCGAAAAGTCCCTAAGCCATTAGTTAATTCAAATCGCAAATAAGAGATATGAACAACATACGAAGCATGAAAACCGCAAGCTATATTTGCTAAATGAATTGACTTCATGAGGGTTTCATCGTCTGCCTTTAATGAGAAAGTGAGGTTGCTTGGCCTAGAAAGATTGCACCGCTTACAATGCTATAAAGGGAAAAACCCTGCATCCCCCTGAAGTTAGAGCGATGCTCCACTAGTCAGGAAGCGGGGCGTACCTCGCCCATGTCACAGTTTACAGTAGCATTAAGAGCCTTCATTATGGCGTGTGATGACTGTTCGAGGACTAAGGCGGGTACTGCACCTACCAGCTCCCAAATGATGTGGAGCTGGTCACGCAATAACTTTGAAAGTTCACACGCAGAAGTCTTTCATCTAAATTCGCGTGTAATAGTTCGAGTTGGATTTACGTTGACCTGGTGATACAAAGAATCTGAGAATCTGAAGGAGACGAGAAAAAAAATGAAGCCCAATGCGTCAAATATAATGGAAACCGCTTGACAACAATATCTAATAAGTTAATTTTGGTGTCAATCGCCTGGCCAACTACTGTAGCTTTGGTTCAATAGGCTTTGTGGAACGAAGTGAATTCTCCTAGCGTGAAAAGGTGAATCATATAAATATCAAACATACGGGGGTACAAAAAGGGCTTGATGCATCTAAGATCGCAGGTTATGCAATCTTCCATGCCCAAGCAGGGCCTAAAGGGTCTGTTGTGGCACTGAATGATATAATAACGCTTCAACTCCCTGCAGTAGATGAATCTTGTGACACTTACTGTTCAGCCCCCGTCCACATACCTACAACGCCTACAGCAGACCCAATAGAACCGATTTGAACGCCCTCTGTCGCCCATTCCGGCGTTTCATCGCCAGGATAAGATGATGTCTGTCACACAACATATAAGACGTGCAGGGGTGGTAGGTGCATTGTATGTAATAACGACTAACCATACTCCAGCGAACGGCCCCATCTCTAAGCATTCTCACAGTTCCTCTAATTTTCCGCGTTATATAGGATTCATCTTCAACATCAGATCCATTTGATTCGCCCTCCACGTGAATAACAGGAAGTTTCCACACAAGAGAATCTACCAAGTCGTCCCGAAGAGTTTCCTCAGGGTCAGGTTCTGGTGGCTTCGAGTAACCGCGAATACGCAATGTCATGGGGAAAAATCGGATTGTTTCAACCAAGTCGTCGACGCTGTAACCGTCAAGCTGTAACTGACCATCATGTTCATGTAATTCGTATGGTAAGAAAGACACTAACGTTGCGTACTTCCGTGGATGGGTCCACTATCAGCAGCTTGCTGTATGGAACAGGAGAAATGAAGACTTACGGAGTAGATCACGATAGTCGAGCCAGCAAATAACGCGTCTGTTTGAAAATGCGTTAGCACAAATCATAAGTGATGAACGTAAGGGAAAACTACTTACACCCATTGACCAGTAACACCTGCCCAATCCCAGCCACCAACGCCTTCGTGATCCCCCAGAGCAGCCTTTTGTTTTCCTTTCTCATGCCAGCTGGGAGGGTCCTTTGTAGCCGGAGCAGAGTCCTCATCACCAGATATAGGTGGCGGTATTACCCAGCTTTTATCCCAGAAAGCCGATGCACTGCCCATCCGCCCGAAATCCAAGCAACCCAGCCCATCCACGACTCTTGAAAGGGCCATCGTAATGTATGCGGTGGTGGGGGTGCCGTTGTAATACGCCTCCACAGGAATTTCCATTAGAGGACTTTCTTGTATGTTGGCTTCCACCAGAAGTCGGACGGCTGCAAGGAACGTGTAATCCGGTACGACCTGATGGGGTTTGGGACGAACGAATTTCGAGTCTAAAGGAGGTCGTCGAATCATGAACGCCGAAGTATGACCATCCTCATCACTGTCGTCACTGTCACCATCTTCAGGTATGAAATCCTCGTCGTCATCTTCTAACGAATCAGCCTCATCTACAATCAGGCTGCCTACATTGAGCATATACCGGGATAGTTCTCGCTCAAAATCGGGAAAAGTCGTGCCTTGAGCTTTTATTTTTGCCAATGAGTTGGTGCCTGCAGGAAGAAAGGGACCCCAGGTACGCTCTGGACACAGATAGCGAAGGTTGTAAACTTTACGCCTGGCTACTTCTCGGACCATCACGCTCTGTTCATAGACCGATTGACTCGCTCTCCACCTAAAATGACTAGAGTTTTTTAGCCCGTCCTCCCAGGGGTCTGGACCTAGAGAAGGCGTGAAAGACGGAACAGGAAGAAAGCCCTTTCTAAAGACAAGTTTATGAAAAAGCTTCCCCTCCTCGGAACACCCCGAAGTCATATTCTCAGCCACTTTCGGGATTTTAGCCGGCGAATTTACCTCAAGTAGGTATTGTTTAACAAGTGCAGGGGGATATCCATGCTTAAAGATGTCGTCTACCCAGACTGTATTTCGGGACTTATGAGTGGGAGGTAGGAGCGTAGAAGCATGCACCATCACGATGGGCGGAAACTTTGGAGATGAGCTTGGTACTTCAATCTGGTGGGACGGGTATGGTGTGGATGTATCTAACACCGATTGTATTGTCTCTAAGGCCTCAGTTAGGGTAAACGGATTCTCTTCGGTCTAAATACGCTTGGAATCAGGGAAGGAATTGATTGCAAACAAATGGAAACTTGCCGCCTGAGAACTTGAACACAAGTCAATCGTCTCCGGGGTAAGGTTCATATGAATCCGAAACTTCCTCGCAGCATCCATTCTGCGAATAAATTCCTTGGTCCAATCAAACGATACATCCCCTGCGCAAGTCAGGCTACCAGTTGGGCCGATAGCATTTGCGTCTCGAAGGCACCTCAGAAGGGGTCGTGGATCATCGAATGTAGTTAGGAACACTTCTCGCCAGAGATGATGGTCAGTGGAGCGATATACGAGTTTATGAAAGTGGCGACATGTACGTCCGAAGGCGGCGATGGAATCTGGAAAACCACGGGCTGCGTTGATGATGAGGACTTCTTCTATAAGCTCAGAAGGCAACGCGAATATTGACGATGTGCAGGAAGATTTTGGGGAGGCCATGGTGGCTCTGGACAAATGCCACGGCTAAGCACTCAATCATAGCTGGACCCACTAATGACAAGCGTGAGACTTTTACAACCCTAACCTTAAGCCTTTTAACAATGATCCGTTATTGAAGATGCATACGAAAATGAAGTGATTTATAACATTAATGTGTTAGAGGAATAGATTATACTTGGATGTATTCAGACAGTACCAGATGCTGTGATGGTAACTTCCGCTGTTGGGGTGCCGCTGGTGGTGCCCTTTAACTCGATCGCTTTGACGATGTCCATACCCTCTACGACCTCACCCAAGACAACATGCTTCCCGTCAAGCTGTGTGATAAAAGAGTTGAAAGCAACCCATACTCAGAGGTATATATATAGGACTCACCCAGCTAGTGACGGCTGTAGTAACAAAGAACTATAGAAAATGTTGGTCAATTTGGAAAACCATGTAGCCGCAAGTGCATGATGACGAACCTGAGATCCATTGGTATTAGGTCCGGCATTTGCCATCGACAGCAGGCCTTCCTTCTTGTGCTGGACTTTGAAATTTTCGTCTACAGATATGCAATGATTAATGGAGTGGAGCTGGCGAGATAGTTTACGTACCCGCAAACTTTGCACCATATATGGACTTGCCACCTGTACCATTGCCTCGCGTAAAGTCACCGCCTTGAAGCATGAACTACAAAACACGATAAGACAAAGATGAAAGTGTATATAGCTACATAAAACGCACTTTAGGGATTATGCGATGAAATTTGCTTCCGGCGTATCCGAATCCGTGTTGTCCCGTTGCCAGCTCGCGGAAATTACGGGTAGTTTTGGGTACTATGTCGTCGTAAAGCTTGAATACAATCCGGCCAGCAGGTTTCGAGTTGATGGCAATATCAAACTGCAGCAGAGTGAATGGTTATCCCAGCTCCTAATAAATCCACTGACGAAGACGTTTGCCCTACGAGATTCGTTCAGCTCGTTATTGACGGAGGGGAGTGTGATAAGCATACATACATAATCTTTCCAGCAGACGCTGCGGTATTAAACCTGCGAAGGAACGAAACCATCGTGTATTAGATTGTGCGGGGAGAGCGTCAAGGGGGTTAAGGGAGTATGGAAGTGAAGATTTGACGTGACCAGCCAAATTTCAAAATTTTCGGTCACATGATCTCGTACCTTTGTTGGTTGCTTGGGGTGCTTGTGGGTGCTTGTGTGGCGCAGTAGTTGCGTTGGCACGGGTCTCTTCTTGTAAACCATACTCACAAACCCTCCTCCC
Organism: Calocybe gangraenosa; assembly: GCA_018221785.1. Lineage (NCBI taxonomy): Eukaryota > Fungi > Basidiomycota > Agaricomycetes > Agaricales > Lyophyllaceae > Calocybe > Calocybe gangraenosa. The sequence continues at coordinate 12,051 of JABCKK010015923.1, forward strand.
TTTATACTGTGTCGTGGCACATGAAAAGCGTTGCAGACGCCGGACATAAAGACTCAGAGAACCCTCTAGATGCATTGTTTAGTCGGAGATTCGCGCTACAGGGTTGATTCGACTGGAATGCGTATTCATAAGGCTTCGTCTAGTTGCAATAATCAGGGAGGCAACTAGAGTTCGAGGTCTCAAACTGGTGGAATGACTCTGCACGCGTTAGAGTCGACTGTATTTACGTAGCAAACAAATCGCGTCTAAACTTACAAATAAGTAGTGACATCACGTGGTCTTACCTCGCGCCCGTCACGTACAATGTCTTTCTAGTTCGCTACGCCTCATTAAATCCACTGACCACGAAATACTCTCGTAGATGTCCTCAACCGTTTCATCAATGCATGTGGCGGAACAGGTCGGGCAAATCGCAATATCCGATGCACCTGAAGCACAGGACACGCGCCCTTGTTCAACATGCAAACACGGTCGCGTTCTCATTTCCGACCACCGAAAGATGTGCAAAGCTTGTAGAGACAGAAAGAAAGTCTATAACCAAAACAGAAAAAAAGATATCCTGGTGGCATCAGCTCTCCCTCCACCGAATATATCGGCATCTCATAAGCGAAAAAAAGAAGATTTGGCAGTGTCAGGGACAGAGAACAAGAAAACCAAGAAGACTCATACGCCTGTTGCAGCTCACGCTAACAAAAACCCGTATCCGGAAAAAGGTCTACCCACTTGAGCTCGCATATCTCTAGGCTTGACTAACTTGTACTTCTTCATAATAGCACCTATGAAGATCATCGAGAAATACCAGAGCGCATCACACATGTACCAATCCATCTCATCAGCATCGCAGTCGAGACCAATTGCGTTTGGCGGCACTTTCTCTGTTGTAGCTGAGGCTCAAATCACCTATACGACTCGGGGTCAACTTATTGCCCGGCAACTCGGAAGTATTATCAAGTCATTTGAGTTAGTTCTTATGTCTCTCTACTGTATCTATATAATTCGTTCACGATCCCTGCTTTTTCTTTTTTTCTTTTTACGACAGAGATGGAAAGCCCAGTCATCCGCCCCCCAAGAACGGCCGTAGTTGGCTTTTCTGCTGCACTTGCCTACCTTCAGCGTCCTCTTCCAAAGTCACACACGTCACCTCCAATACCGCTGAACCACACCAAAGTGAAGTGGGACACTCATGCCCAGGCAAGATGGTCCTCACGGTTGATGACGATACCTCGCATTCTTTAGGTTTTCCAGGCCAAAGAATCACTGTTATCATCGAACATCCTTGAACCAATCCTGTCGGCTCCTCCTCTCACAAGCCTCGTACTCCATTTCTTGTCACCATTATAATCACCATCATCATTGAGCCCCCCACCCCCGAACAATACCTTAGATTCCCTTCCCTTCCTTTCACGAACCTCGTACCTGAGCTCTTGTTTAAATAATCGTTAATCGCTAAGGTAACAAGTTTCAAGTCAAGATGTTTTCGAATGTAGCATAGAAACTATATATAATCCAACACACATGATATACTACCCTAGTAACTGTGATATGGTATAACCAACATCCGTTTACTCAAGCACGGGGGGGGGGCCTGATCTATAGCCATGATAACAAGGCTGTGACATGCAAATTCCCCAAGAAACACGAGGCATACAATCCAGACATTTATTAGTCGGATCATAACTCGGGGAGTAGGCCTTTTTGGATATGGCATGTAACAGTATGAAAGGGACGCACTTCATAGGTGACTTCCCTGAGTCATATCTCATAACTCCTAGGATATGTCCAGTCTTCAAAGAGCCGTCTCTCTGCTCCAAGAGCCTTCAGACCCTATGTAGCAGGACACCAGAATCAAGCATTCCACCAGGCGTCGACTAAACCTTGATATCAGCACGAGGAATGGACAACAAATTAAACAACATATGTCGCTACCAGAAGAAGCCTCTTGGGGCCTTGAAGCTAAAACATTAAAAGCCAGCCCCCTCCCCCCCTGGCATTTCAAGTTTCATGCTTCATTTGCTACCCTGCACTTGAAGAAACCTCGAAGCGAGCGAGGGAGGGTTCAATTTCCGTATGTATTCGCTGATAACCGGATGTCTAGTTTCGGAAGCGAATGTATATAATATTGCGGTCCGAGTGGGGGGTTCGTGCATGTCTCCCAAAAAAGAAAGGTTGGGGGCATATAGCGGTGGAGGGTCTTATCCAAAGTTCCTCGCGACGTAGGCCCCCCCCCCTTCCGTAGCGGAGAAAAACCTGACATTTCAAACATTTTGGCAATGTGGTGTCATGGTAGATTAGCCAAGGTACATTGTTTTTCTTGACTCACATATCCCTATGTTCCAAAAAAACAAAAAACAAAAAAAAAGAAAGTAGTTACGCAAAGACAATCAACCCCCCTCTATATCCCTACCCTCCCCTCCCCCTCCCTCTTCGCATTCTCATAACACTCCAAAGTGACACTCGCAAGAAACCCAGGTATACACTGTTCCTTCTCCACCCAAAAATGCATCAAGTTGGGTAAATCTTGGGGACCCCCGTCCCCCTGTGCGACCAACTGCATCGTCCCCTGCCCCTGTGCGTTCGGCTTGGGCTGAAACACAAAAGACGCGTACAAGTCGTATATCGACGTCACGCGGACTTGACCGTTGGGTTTGAATACCAGCTTGACGCCGAGAATGGACGCGATCGCGTCTCGGAATTCGGCGCCTTTCGCGTTGAACACCTATTGGTTTTTCCTCAACTCAGTCGAGAAGTCCCCCCCACCCACCCACAGTGATGTAAGAATTGGGAAAAAACGAACCTCTTTAAGCCTCAGTAGACGTTTCTCCTTCTGTCTCACGGCGTCTTCGAGTTCCATCTTTTCCTTGTTGACCAACTCCCAGCTCTCCCTCGGTACTAGTCCCTCATGCTCTACCCTCGCTCCCCTGCTCTCACTCGTCCGGTTTTCACCCTCACCCTCACCCTGACCTCCCATACTACTACTACCTGCTTCCACCTTCACTCTCTCCTCCACTCCCTTCAGCCTCTTCAGCAACGCCTCGTTCTCCTTCTTGAGCCTCTCCACCACCTCGCGCCTCATATCAACCCACTCCCTCTCCGGGTTATCTCTCATCTGCAACACACGGACCCCAGGCGGTACGTGTCTCCCCGCTGCAACTTCGCCCTTGAGATCAAACAGCTCTTGTTCGAGTGTTTCAATCTGGGCGAGGTGCGTCGTACACGCTGATTCGACGGATTTGATGCCTGTTTGCGAATGAGTAGCATGAGGGTTGAAGAAAAGCAAAATATACAGTAGAAAATACACTCACGATCCTCGTACTCCTGAACCTTCTCCCTTTCCCTAACCACTTCTTCCATTAGCACCTCCCTCGTCTTCCCCTTTCTCACCTCCCCTACCTCCCCGTCCTCACCACCACCAAGCAAGGCCGATGCGTCCCCGCCCACAGCGTCCAACTCCTTGCTCAACATCACGTTTGCAGCTTTGTAATCCCCTAGCAGCGCTTCGAGATATGCGATATGCTTTGCTTGAGTTTCCGTGTGAGTCACGATCTCTGCGTATTGTTTCTGTGTTGATGAAGAAGAAGCCATAATAGTATCGGTATCTACGCTCATATCGATGGAAGCCTGGGATTCCGCGGTGTAACTGGCCTATGCGCGATTCCTAGAACATCAGCAAAAGTGTCGAAAAAGAGATGAGGAGGTTTGCCTGACCATCAAGGCCCTCAAAAACTTTGCCTCGCCTGCTTCCAAGAGCCTCCTCTCCTCTGCCCTCCTCACTTTTGTTTCCATCTCCTTTCTCTTCAGTTCCACCTCTGTCAGCCTCTCTTCTAGCACGCGTACGTCTTCTAACCGGGTTTGGGCTGCAGCGAGCTCTGCGCGCGTCGTACCGTGTTCAGAGAGGAGTTGGGCGTGGGCGAGGCGTAGGGAAGCGAGTGAAGCGGTCGTTTCACTGAACGGGGGTGAAGATGATGACGAGGGGGAGGTATCGTTGGATGAGAGTTTAGATCTTTGGTAGATATGTCGCAGAGTTAAACCTAAATAATAAAATGGAACAAAAGGAACCCCACCTCGTGCGCTCTTCCTCCAGCTCTCTCTCTAATCTCCCAACTTTCCCTCTCAACGCCTCCATCTGTCTCAAACTACTTTCCAAACTCCGTTTCTCCTCCTGCAACACGGCGATGCTCGTGTTTCGTTCTCTCAGTCGGTTAACCTGAGCCGTCAGGCTCGCGTTGGTGGACTCGAGTTGACGAAGGTAAGATGTCTGGCGATGGAGTTCCTCTTGAATGATCCTGTTCGCGTCCTTGTCTTCTTGCTTCCTTTTCTTGTCGTTCTCACTCCCTTCTACGTGGTCATCCTCGTCATTCCCTCCATGCCTGTCCACATGTGCATGACGAGGCACCTCTTCCAGCTGAGCCTGCAAATCCGCAAGGGTACTCTCACGCTCGTTAAGCAACTTCCTCACCGACGAAAGTTCGTCTTCTAAAAGTGCCGTGCGATGCGTCAGGGTCGCCACCTCGGCTTTCTGTTGGGCGGTGGTATGAGATGTAGTGCGGACAAATGCTGAATGGGTATCTTCGAGATCGGCGTGGGTTTCCGTGAGTATGGCGAGAGATGTACGGAGGGCGCGAATGTCAGATGTTTGGGTGGTCTTTTGTTGTTTGTATGAGGTTTCGATTGATAGGCCAAGAAAAGAACAGGGCATACCTTTTCCTCTTCCCATATACTCCGTTCCTTTTCCCTGTCCTCTCTTTCTTTGGCTTCTCTATCAGCAAACCACCGACGATCACGTTCAAGACGTTCAATAGTCCCTTCCCGATCACGGAGCTTCGTCTCCAGCTCTACTTTCGCGCTCTTGAGCCCTATAATTTGACGTTCGAGCGCGGCATGGGAGACGGAAGAGGTGAAGACTTGAGTTTGTGCTCTGTGAGCGCGTTTTGCGTTAGCCAGCTGGGGGTCTAAGGGAGTTGTTATTCTCGTCGCTTGAACTGTAGGTACCTACGACGTACCTCGTTCTAGTTCAGCAGCAAACGAGTCTCGCTTAGTGGCCGTTGAGCGCAGCACTGGGCCTCTAGACGAGCTCGCCCGCGTTGGATTCTCGAAAAACAAGTCGTCCTCGTCGTTGTCTGGCATTAACGTGACTTGTTGTTGATCCTTATTTGGTTTTCTTGGGCATCAACCGAACGTTTTTTGTGTACCTGAATCTCCCGAAAAGGGTTTTCTTCTTAACCAACCAACCAACCAACCTGACCCAAGGGATGGCCATGGACGACGACTACTCAGATTTGACCGACATCGACGACCAAGACGACGACTTTGAGGCATCAAAGTCAACAAACAAACGAGGCACCAATTCCTCCGTCGCCAACGAATATCGCATACAATACGCACTCAAGGTGGCCCGTGCTACCACTTACACTGCTCAAGCTCTTTACGGTCAGTCTCATCCGACTCATCCTCTACTGAACGCTAATTGTTCGATGAAAACGCGTAAAAAAAATCGAAAGATCAAATCCACGCCAGTGACATCAAGCTCGACCCCGAATATCAACGTGATGTCGTCTGGCCAGACGCCAAAATGATTGGTCTCATCGATTCCGTGTTTCGCAACTTTTACGTCCCGCCCGTGATTTTCAGCGTGTCCACAAGCGAAGATGGTACAGAGAAAAAAATATGTATCGATGGAAAACAAAGACTTACTTCGATACAGAGATTCATGGATGGTCTGGTGCGTGTTTTTTTTTTCCTCCTTATTCTCAGGCACGCTCCACGTCATTAACGCGTCTCTCCCATCAATACATGTTCCTTGCGACTTTTCTCTCATAGATACCACGTAAGTTTCTCTTTCGCCACCTAACATCTTCGAAGTCTTGACTGACCATCACCCAAGACAAAGACCCGTAGGATTTTCCACGTTATGCCCTTTTCCCCTCAAGTCTCCTAATATATTTCAACCATTCTCAGGGTTACAAGCGACAAGTTATGGTACATTGACGACGGCACTGGTGGCCGGACTCGTAAACGGCTTCTACCAGATAAATATCGCAAAGCATTCGCCAATAAGCAGATTGTATGCGTCGAATACACGGACCTAAAAGATCGCGACGAGCGGGAAATCTTCCAGGTGAGGTCATCTATATTTTTTTGAAATTTAACAGTGCTTATAGCTGACACATATCTACAGCGTGTTCAGTTAGGCATGGCGCTCACTCCAGCCGGTTCGTTTCGCTTTCCTCCAACCTGTTCTGACTGACCCCTGTACGGCAACTTTCACAGAAAAACTTCAAGTCATAAACACTCCCCGTGCAGTTTTCGTCCGTTCCCTCGTTGCTCACTTCCTCTCTCTATCTTCCGATCCAGACCCCAATCTCCCCTCAACCTCCCAAGGCTCCCTCGCAGAATTCGATTGGGAACGAGGACGAGGGGCCGACTTTCGCAGTTTCACACAAATCATCTACTGCCTCTATGCCATCCATCACTCCCCCTCCTCTTCACCTCCGAAAATCCCCAAAGGCTCAGGAACAATCACACAAATCGAAAAATTCCTGCAGAACACGGTGCCGTTCGAGGAGGATTTTCAAGCAATGGTTAGGAACGCTTTCAGAATCTTGGGCGACATGGCACAAGATGGAGGCTACGTGAAGGACGTGTTCAAGACACCGACGAAGCTCGCCCCTGTCGAGTTCGTCATGGTCGGCGTCTTGGTGGGTATGCACATGGAAGCCGCAGGCTTTCGCTCTGCGTCCGACACGGGCACGGGCAAGAGCAAAGAGAGCGACAAGACCACCGAGCAACAGGCGAGAAGAGTCATGGCGAAAGCGATTCAAGAGATGCGCACCCAAGTCCGCGCCATCCACGTCGACATCAGGAACAACGACCGAGTGTCCAAGACCTTGTTGGAGTACATCATCAGCTGGACACCTGGTGAGAACAAACCCCCTCTGATGAGCACAAACAGCACGGGTGCGAAGGGGGACAAGCGGAAACGGGGAGAGGAGATGGACGTTGACGAGGGAGAAGAAGGTGAGGTTGGGGCGACACCGCAAAAGAAGATAAGCAAGCGCAGTTCAGCGACGGCAACCACGAACGCTAGACCCAGGACGCCCCCTACACCGTTATCGATGACCATGCCCCGTCCTTTACCTCAACCCAAACCCACAACAGCAGCGGCTCCGGCGTCGAGGCCATCTCTACCTACGCCAATCCCTTTACCGAAGCAAAGGAGCAGATTGCCGGCGTTGAGAGCCGCACAGGAGCATTTGCGAGGGCAGGCGGCAGGAGCCGGGGCCGGGGCGGCGACCACCCCACACCAGTGAATGGTAGTTTCCCACAAATAGTCGGGAATAAGGGGCACTAATAACTGTACAAGTAAACTGAAAACATAACATATCTTACTTTCCCCCCCCTTTTTTTTTGTTGCTTCAGCCTTCACCCATGCATCGCACCATTTCCTCTCCCTTACCTTCTTTTTTACGATCCTAAAACCAACCCTGTAAATTCCTTTTTTTGTCGTTTTTGTGTATCCTACTACATCTTTACCGTTGTCCGCGCGCCTTACTCGTCGTTCCATTCCCCCCATATAGCACATATCACATATCACCTCGATATTATTTTCTGTTCTGATTCCATCTTTGTCTGGAAACAGAGATGGCAATGTACTCTACGTATAACGAAACTCCCTTTTGTATCAAGATTTGTAAAACAAACAAACAAGTTGGATATTTCTCTACTCCACCTCCTAAGTTCACGATCGCGGCCAATAACATTCATCATTCAATATTCATCACTTGGAACTGATAAAACCTGTTGACTAGACACGAAAATACGTGCTAGTGAAGAGTTAGTCAATATCTACAGGTATGAGGTAATGACGAACGTACCTTCCTCAGTGTCAGCACCATTAGCAAGGGTGACAACCATCATGAGGGGAAAGCTTATAAGCCACGTGACGTACAGTGAGTGATGTCTTCGTTCCCCCCCATCCTTACGGTAATGTCCCAATATCTCCAGAGCTCTTGTAAAACAAACACCTCTGTCTTAAAGTCCCCCCCCCGCGATGGCGGCGTGCACGGGTAAAGGCCAGGAGATAACCATGTAACGTAAAACGGAAGTAAGACCGGCTACTCAGTCTCTATTATTGAAGGCTCAGCCACATTAGCGAAAGCTGAAAGCCAGTCGGCATCATCTAGTTATAACTTAATATTTCCGTTTCCTTGGAAGAAGCTTGCGTCACGGTTTTCATCGATTCAACAAAAGGCGTTTTTTTTTTACGCGTCTTTTTGGAAAACTGTGTGGACTTTTCCTTTATTCTTTCTCAAATGATTGCAGACCGTTTCATTTTTGATTTTTAATTTTTAATTTTTGTTTTGCGGGTTGGCCAGCAAGGTATGGCTATATAAGTTCTTTCTCCCCCAACCCCAACCCCAGGTCCGATTCACCGTTTTATACTACGCCGTAACAAAAATGAGAACAACTATCATACCAGAACCGCAATACGTCGTACGGCGTTGCACATAGCAAAAGATAGAACCCATGTTCATTGTTATGTCAATTCTCATCTTTTACCCAGCCCCCAAAAAAACTCAAGGGGCAAGGGGGAGGCGCCGTCTTTGTGAAATAAGGGGAGGAGTAAGAAAAAGGATCAAAGCACATAGCATGACATAGCACAACTCTTCGAATCAAATTCCCCAAAGAACACGGATCATTTAGTTTCTCACTCGAAAAGCAGAAAGATGAAGAGGAGAGGGCAAGGGAAGGGAAGGGACAGTAAACTAAACCGTAAGGTGTAGAGGGCTGATTCAAGAAGCTTTTCCGTTCGTTCACAAGGGAAACTATGGCTCCGCTATATTCATCCCTCTCTGGTGACTCCAACTCGCCAAAGGACTAGAAAATAAATAAAAATCCGGCCCCACCCTACATATCCCTGGGTAATCTACTCCAATCTTAGCCCGTTTGCGACAACGATGCCCTCTACCCATCCCTTTTTCTTCCTCTTTACACATGCACAGCCCCCACTTCTGTAGGAACGACCACAGGGCTCATCCCATTGTTGTATTTCTCAGTGGGAATCGATATGGCTTCCCAGATAAGTTGCTCCGGCCGAATACTGTATGGTTGTTGCGAGGCCACCGTGTACATACGAAATCCTTGCACTGAGGTAACTGCCGGGTTACTGTTAACCGCCGGAATTATAGTACACGACAACTCCTCCTTTGGCCAACTCTGACCTCGTCCTTCCACTAACAGAGTTACTTCGCTACTGTCCTTTATCGTATCGATCACGACGTGGTATACATCTTCGATAAAGCTCCTCTCCCCAGACCGACGCACGCAACTTCTCTGAATATGATCCAGGTAGTCGAGATCATTGAACACCTCTGACAGGCCGTTTTTCATGGATACCCGATATTCCGCGTTGTATTTCTTACGAAGCGCCTCGGCCTTCTTTGGATCGACACCATGGTATGTGATCAGAATGCGGCCAGTAATACGGTCAACTTTGCGGACTTGACGAATCTGTTCAAGGGTTGCGCATGGTTCGTTAGGCTTGTAAAGGTCCTTCAGTGATGGTTTCCAAGTGGCATCGTGCACCAAGTCAAGGGTTTTGCGCACATGGCCAGCGACATCGTCTAGTAGAGCTGGCGCACTGATGTCTTGGCCTCTAGGAAAAATGTAGGCTGCCTGTGAAATGCAGGAAAGTGCGAGCGTTGTGAAGATAATGAGGGCACGGGAAGTCGTGGATTGTGCGGATAACATGTCGAGAGGTATGTATTATGCTATATAAAACACAAAAAAAAAAACGTTCAGCCAAACCCGCACCAATGTGACACTATTCAGAAAAAGGTGGGGCAGGGTAAGGGCTTACTTTCTTATTTTTTTCAATGATTATGCAGAGGCTACCAGCGCTTGCAGGTTTCCGTTTCGCTGAAACAACCAGTTGCTCGTTCGGGGTGGATAAAAATTGGGAAATTCTTTTTGAAAAAGAAAACCTCGGCAGAATTCCACCTGATATTCTCACGCCATTTTTTAACCGAGAAAATATTGGCGGGTTTCCACTCCTTACGAGTAAAGTATAGTAATAGTAGAGATGCAAGAAGTCTTGGAGAAGACGAACAACAAACAAAGCAGAGTTGACGGGTTTTTTTTCTTAGGGGGGGGGAGCAATTGCGTAATGTTTAAGGGCCTCTAGTACGAGTAAGGTATCGTATTGAGTTTTGATCTACCCGACCCTCGTTTTGTCCTAAAACAAGAACGGGTTTGAGTGGACTGTTTTTAATCCTATGTAGCCTTCAACGGCCTAGTAAACCCGGCTTATATCATACACGAAGACCTCGCTCATATCTAGTACCCCACGAGCCGCCTGAAGGGGAACTACGATCGTCTTATGTATCATTTCCAATATTCTGTTAATGACTATGTAGCATAAACTGATTGAAGCTTATGTCCCTGAATTTAATCATTGATCTTCAATTTTCTTTTTTTCAGATCGCACCGACGGGACAGCTCCTGAGAGGATCCAACACTGATTTTAGCATATATCCTAATCATGTTGATCTTTTCTTTTTCTTATTATAGGTTCTACGTACGCTTCCTTCCCTAGGACTGTAGCAGCGACCAATTTTCCGCTCATGATGTTTTCTTTTCCTTATTCCTTTTATGACTCGCTGCCGCTAATAGCCTTTTCACCTGACGGCAGGAGTCAAAACCCGCGAGCGCCGTGTGATCCATTATCGGCCTCCTATCAGCCTCCTAACTACCAGGCAATGCTGTGGATATTCACCCGAGGTGTCCCGTCCCGTCCTGCGGATTTTTTCTACATTTAAAAACCAGTGATTTTATCGGGAAGAAATTACCCATATTCCCCCCAGTATCTGTGTTAATCCGAGGCACTGGTTTGTTTCGGCTGGAATAGAGAATCTGTAAGCGCCGGTCGCTTCTGTATTACAACTATAACAACAATAACAACAACAACAAAAAACCAGTAAGCCCTTTTCCTACAGCCCCGACTTTAGTAGTAGGTTGGCTCAATGCGTTCGTCTTCTAGATAACATAACATTCGACCTATCATCCGTGATGTTCACGACTCTACGCCCGCTCATCTTCACGATGCTCGTATTTTCTTGTGTTGCACAGGCAGCCTACATTTTCCCTCGAAGCCCATCACCCGATTGCCATCATCCGAAGAGCTTGATCCATCTCTACAAGGCTCATAATGGAGAGCTATGCCCATCAGCTGAAGTGTTGGCTGGATTTCTCTTACCCACGGACGGCAAGAGCAGCTATGTGCTCCCGCTCGAACAGACGACAAATATCAACAACGTGGATGCTTTCATTGATATGTCAATGGATGCTGAAGAATTTGCCCGTGCCCAGGGGCCGGACATGAAAAATGGGTTGGATAATATATTCATGCAGGGCCACATTCTGCATGATATCCAAAGAACTTGCGTACCTCCATCTGAGGCGACGATGACCTTTTTCCAAATGGCAATGATTCTTGTCGCCCAGAAGATAGAAGGAAGCATAATTTTCTTTATGGAAGGCCATGGTTGGAAGCCAGACGACAAATATTATGGCGCTCTCATTTCGGCGGTCAACGAGAACAAGAAAGTGGTTGCGGTAAATGGAGCTCGTATAGATACCTGGGCGCCCGTCAATATCCCTACGGTAAAATACAAAGAACTAGAGATGTATCCCCCTCGGTCTTACTGCACTTAGACACCATCTTTGTAGCCTTAAAAGATGGAAGTAGTAGCATTCTTCACAAAGACAAGGACCTACATAGGAGGGGTGGAAAATGAACATGCTTCTTTGCTCCTCTGCTATACACATCCTGTCATACGCGCAGTCATGAGTCAGTGCCGCACTTAACAAAGTATACCAAACTCGGGGACTACACGAAGCTTGTACCCATAAATCGAGACACACCATTGCCAGCGCATCACGTTCTTTTTGATCTGTTTAGCTATTGATATCCCTGTCCTTACTTAAGGCTGACCAGCATGAGAGCACGCGTGGGGGAAGAAACTCCTGTAAGTAGCTAAGCTAATATCAACGATTGTCTCTGGGTGGCCTCCACCTGTTAAATGGAGCTTATCGAATCTTGATCACTCTTTTCCCTCTCACCCACGCGCAAATTGTTTTTTTCTATCCACCCTCAAAAAATCTCGAGAAAAAGGACACCAGCAAAATGCACAAAACGTTAGAAGAAACACACGGCACTCAAAGTTTATCAAGTTTTACATCCCTTCACTCGCGATCCCTATACATTCCGCCATTGGTCAAAGGTGCGGACTTGAATCTTCATTGATCTCTACCCATGAAGGAGCGGCTATATATACCAGGTCCCGGAGTTCTCGTCGTGGCGAGCGCATAGGCTGTTCATGAAGAGGTGAAAGATGTCTTGGCAACAAACAAAGGAGGTTTGATGAGGTTTGGAGGGGAGTGTTTGCGCAGTGTCTAAGGGCTACGAGTAAGGTATCGTATTGAGTCTTGACTCTTGATCTCCCCCCTTTCCCATGTATACCCGCTATGCATCATTTCCAATACTCTGTTCATGGCTAGTAGAAACTGATTGATTTGTTTCCCTTAATTTTAATCATTGATTTTCTCTTTTCAGATCGCGCCGAGGGGACAGCTCCTGAGAGAATCCAATAATGATGTTAGCTTACGTCCTTTAATTTCATTTTCAATTAAAGATATTGGTGGTTTCTCTTTTCTTACTATGTATCCTACGTGCGCTTCCTTTTTCATGTGACCAATATTGAACGTTGGGAGGTTATTCATGCCGCAGCAAAGAATCCTTTCTAATCTCGATTTATCGACCGTCCACTTAGAATGGGACCGCTCATGGATGTTTTCTTTTCCTTTTTTGACTCGTTGCCGCTAATACCAATAGCCTATTCACCTGACGGCGGGAGTCAAAACCCGCGAGCACCGTGTGATTCATTATCGGCCTCCTATCAGCCTCCTAGACCGGTGACCGGTCCCTCATCCGGGTTATGAGCAAGCGTCGATCCTCGTAGAGGGACCGGTAAAACTGAGTTTGAATTCATGGGACTCTCTGTTCCTCTAACGGAATGGGAACTGGTCATCTGCTTTTTTTGACCCTGTATGACGCTGTTCAACCAACGCTTTTTTTCGACCCAGCCTCGTTACCCCGATTGTGTCGATGGGGTCTGAGCCCAAGCAGGCGCAAACGAAAATGCTGATTCCTGTCCCAAAAAAAAGGATCACGTGATGAAACACGGGACGGATACGAGTAGTGTCTTAGCTCGCTCGAGCCCCTGAAGGAAACAAGAGACGGGATAAACGAGGATTGGCCTTCCAACTTTGGTCTAAGTAGTGAGAAGGAGTTTCATTCCAGAGCTCAAATGTGGGCGAATACAATGAATCAATACGGAACGGCACCTCTCGTCGATCTCCATCTAGCCAGCTTAACAGGTAACTGGGGAAAAGCATGACTCTGGCTCGCTCAAGTTGGTGAACGGGGTAGGGAAAGCTCGGCTTTTAACACCTGTCTAGTAGGATTTTGTTTGATTCTAGAATGGCCCCAAACTATGGCGTCAATGAATCTAAATTGACTTGACTCACCCCAACTCGCGAAACTTCTGCCGTCGTGCGTTTTTGGCCTGGTGCCCAGAGGTACATACATTGTTTATGTTCTGCGGCCGGTCACGCCACTTACCACTCGGAACTGGGGTGGTGGTTTATAGCAGTACCTGGCCCGTATTTGCCCTTAAGGGCTTGTTATAATGGAACGAGCAATATTAAACCCGTTGTTTTTATTGTAGGAAGCACCTTCTGGTGATGAGATGTAAAAATGTATAACAATAGCGGCGAAAATTTAGACGATAAATTTTGTATATAGGGTATTTTGTGCTCAATAATCTGATAGAAATGCAATGTATTGGGTAGATGTGTATGCCATGTTTCCCATTACTCTCATTACTTGAACAGCTCAACCTGCTACAGTGCGTCCAAAAACTCCTCTTCGTATCATGCTTTGATATACAGAAGTCTACTATTAGTAGCATTGTTCGGGGGGCTCATTTCTAGCCAACACTACATACAGCATAAAGAGAGATAATAATAATTCAAAGATGGGTTGCGAGCAAATCAGGGAGACTGTAAGCCTATTGGGTAGATCAAATCCCCATAAACTTTTCCACTTTGAAATTAAATGCTCAAGTACCTCTCTGCTTTTTTTTATCTGAAGGTGGGGTGGGTTTGCCGTGAACATATTCCACGATGAACAGGTTCCTGGCCAGTGGGGGCTTGCATTGCTGATGGGTCCAAAATAGTATAGCTTGGGGGCTCAGCCTTTGCTAGCGAGGTAGGCACAAACGTCCTTCCTCTGCCGCCGCACAAAGTCTACGACAACCTCCTTGATTTTTTTTTTACCTTCAAAGACTTTGGCAAGACGAACGACACAAAAACCTAGAAAAAATGCCGCTTGACCTAACTATTTTTGTTCCACCCTTCAGCGTCCAGCTGGCTCTAATGATAATTCTGCTTGCTGTTGTGGTACACATCTTGTTGGGGGAAGCGTGATGCGCTCGTGATGATGTGTCTCGGTTCATGTATAGAAATAGTTGGTCAAGTGCGGTGCGGCATGTTCCGAGTGAGTTTTACTTATAAGAGAAAGAGTCTGATGGTTTTTTTCTCCGGTCATATGCCCAAAGTGGCGTAGCCTCAGGGACACGCCGACTTCATCCTTTTTATCTGCTCGGCCTTTTCATCTTGACACCTTAACATTCTTAAGTCACAAGGAGACGCTATGAAAGGATTGTTGGCCCAACGTTCAGCTCCAAGACACCTTGAATTCAAATTCTGAAACTTGGCAATGCCGTGGTCGCAACGGCCCATCAATCAAGTTCATTCTCCACCCATTATGAAGTCTAAGGGGAAGGACCTTGTCTCTACCCTAGGTCTATAAACAGGTACGCAAATTGGGAGGCATCTCTAGTTTACTGTATTTTGTGGTGGGAATAGAAACGGGCTCCCAGGTATCTACACGAACTCCATCCACTGCGGTCACTCTTTTGGTCTTGTTAAACACCGAAATGAGAATATTATAGCATGGATCTGTATCCTTCCAAGGATGGCCGTTCAAGAGGAAAGCTACTCTTCCTCCTATCGTCTTGGCGACAAGGATCAACAGCATTTCGAAAAAGGTTATCTTCGCCTCAGATGAAAGATCGCAGGAGCCTCGGACGTCCTCCAGAATGGAATACCGTTGGACATATCATCCAAAGATAGAGGTTTGCAGGTCCTTTGGGTAACTCTCAGGTCGTTGACATCCCCAAAATGCGATTTAACGGGTTGTCTAGGCCGAAAAAAGCTTTTTTTATCGACCCTGGCTGTAGCTTCGTCGACATCTTCCAAGAATTCATACACCTCGTGAAAAAACGTCTCGAAGTCGAGCGGGACCGCATAGTGTTTGCCGCTAATGAGTAGGCGGAGTTTTTCCATCATATTATAGGTTGGGCATGATTCGCCCTCCTTGTAGATGCCCATCAAGAGGCAACCTACTACCAAAATCGAGGCTGTCAGAAAAGGGCTTACTGCTTTTTGTTGTTGTTGTTGTTGTATGCAGAAGCGACCGGCGCTTACAGAGTCTCTCGATTTCCAGCCAAAACAAACCAGTGCCTCGGATTAACACAGATACTGGGGGAGATTTCTTCCCGATAAAATCACTGTTTTTTAGATGTAGAAAAAATCCGCAGGACGGGACGGGACACCTCGGTTGAAGATCCACAGCATTGCCTGGTAGTTAGGAGGCTGATAGACTCGTGACCATCCCTCTACTAACAGGAATGAGCAAGCGTCGATCCTCGTAGAGGGATTGGTGAAGCTGAGTTTGAATTCATGGGACTGCAACATGATTGAGAGAACCTGAGTCAGCGTTCCAGAAACGCCCCTTTGGGGAACTGGCTAAATGGGAATTGCAGAGAATCGTCGTCGCGTCCTCGTTACCACATCCTGTACTACCTATGTCCTGTACATCAATACATCCATCATGCCTTCTAGTGCTCAGTTATGTCATCAAGGCTTCTTTGTGCTCAACAGAGTTGTTGCAGCCACCCTAGATCAGCCACCGTCAACATCTGATACTCACCAGCCAAACTTCTATTTCGACAGAGACAACGGGGGTGTGGAGTTATGCGGTGAGAGGATATGGCTTCTCCTTTGTCTGGGAGGTAGTTGCAAGAGATTG
>JABCKK010015924.1:0-10391 GCA_018221785.1 Calocybe gangraenosa
CCCCCCCCGATTTTTTTTTTCAGCCCCCATGCCATAAATTGAATCTCTCCCCCCCCCCCCCATATAAAAACAACCCCCCCAACCCCCCCCCCCCCCCCCCCCCCCCCACCTTTTGTTTCTTGCTTCTTTTTTTTTTACGCGCTCCGTTTTTCTTTCTTACTGCTCGCTTACTACCTTTGTTTCTTCATAATATATCTGCATGCATGCAACGTAACGTCTCTTTCTTTTTTTTCTTTTCTTGGAGATGTGGGAGAGAAAAGAAAAGTGGAAAGAAAGTGAATGTGAATGAATCTCGTCCTGTAGATTGTACATTGTAGTGTTGGGTGTTGAGTACGTTCAGTACTTGTGTACCAATATTTCTTTTTTATCTTCTTTTGAGGGTTCGATCCTCCATAGATACGATATGTCCACGTCTTGGAAAGGGGAAGGGAGACCTGGGTCGTTTTTGTAATTGCAATTATTTATTAGTAAACACCCCTTCGAGGAGCTTAGTCGTTCCATTTTTATCTCTTTTGTCAATGGTATATAGAGATTTGGTAGGTGGAGATGTCATAGATACTATTACGATTTTTATCTTAGAATGGTGAAATGCTAAACGGGACCTACTCCGAGTTGGTCTTGTCAGATTCAACTACATGTGCTTTGGGGGGCATATAATAGCATTCCTGACTCGAGCCTCGTAAATCGATCTTGAGACTTAAACAATGATGGACATGCGTGGGGTATGATAATGATAACATTTCTGACTCGATCGTCATAAGTAAACTAAACTGATATCTGATACGAATACGAATACTATTAATGTCGTTTAGGAAGGAAATGGAAACAAAAAAAAGAAACGTGGGAGTGACAGATGTGATAACGTTTGATCATGACACCAAACGGGAGTAATAAGCATGGAGGAGGGAAGATGTATATGCGTAGGTATGTATGTGCGTCGTGTGTATGTGTATCGAGCGTGCTGTGATCATTATATTGGACATGGGGGGGTAGATGGTGGTATAAATATGATAAAAATACAGATTATCATCTCTCGTGTATCGTGCCTGCGCGTATGTGTGTGTATGCTGGGAGTTAGGAGGTGGGGTTGAAAAACAAAAAATAAAATAGAAGGATGTCCCAATGGATATATATAAAAACACACAGAAGCCTTTTTTCTTTGCATTTCTGGCATTTCTTTCATCCGTGTCGAAAAGCGAAAAACCTCCCTAAAAAGAAAACCCCCTGTTAAACGCATACGAGTATTCGAGAATCTATGCTCAGCCGAGCGAGCATGATGAACAAGGACCCAGCGACGAGCGTAGACCCGGCAAAGGCGATCATGCCTGTATAGGACCCGTGGCCGTGAACGAGGAGAGCACCTGCTGCAGGGCCGCCGACGAGTGATCTACGAGGTTATGAAAGAAAGAAGAAATCTCGTTAGCAAGGGGCTCGAACAGGGGGTTGTGTATACATGACGAGCATTCATGATATGAAGTTATTCCCCCCCCTCTCCCAGACGTTGCCTCCTGAAAAGCCAGATCAAATGAAAAGGAGAGGGAGAGGGCAAGCGTGGGCAACAAAAAAAGGGATTGCTTTCATAAAGCCACAAAGGGAAAAAGAAGAGAAAAGCAACTCGCGATACTCACGGGAACGAAATCACGCTATACAACACCCCAATCCTTACCCCAATCTGTCTAATGTCCGAGATCTGGGCGACGCACGGCGTGATGACCGATATGAACGCCCCCGAGAAGAACCCATACACCGCAGCGAACACCATGATCTCCGCGAGTGATTTCGTGAACATCCAAAAGACGAGACAGGTGAGGCCGGAGAAGAATGCTGAGGGGGTGAGGAGGTTGAAGCGCCCAAGGGTGTCTGAGAGGTAGGCGGGGGCGATGCGGCCGAATATACCTCCTGCGTTCAAGACGGCCAGGACGTAGAAGGTTTGGGAAGGGGGGATGGAGAGGTGGCGGCTATATTCGACGATGTAGAAGAATGGGATGAAGAGACCTTGTGGAGGGGCGATTTGGAGAAGGGGAGGGAGAAGAAGAGAAGGGGAGAAGACGTCAGACGAAGGTTTAGAGGGACTAGTTACGGATCTGTCGACCTACCGAGAGCCACTAGGAAACTGCCGATAGCAAGCAGAACGAACTGAGCGTCACTGAACGTTTTGATGCTAACGCACTGCGCTGCCTTTCTTGGTGGAAATTGACTGGTGACGGTCAGCGCAGCTGTCACGCAGCATGCCCCGCTGACGAGTCCTGATATGCGTACGCCCCAGCCAAAACCGACGGACATGAACAAGCGTTGGAGCATTATAGGGTATATGACGCCTCCTGTTGGAAGTTCCGGAACGATTGGAGATGAGACAAACTTGCCCCTCCTGTCTGTAAGAACAAGCGAATAACATACCAAGACTCGAACCTGCTGCTGCAATGCCCAAAGCGGTGGCTCTGTATTTCTCAAAGTACGTGGATACACTGGCGAGGGAGGGATAGAAGCTAGAGTGGGAAAGAAAAAGGTCTATTGTGGGTGTGAGAGACGGTAGGTGTACACGCACAGCAATCCAACTCCGAGACCAAACAGTATCCCTTGAGCCAAGATATACTGATAATATTGCGACGAAAGGCTGGTCATCATGATAGAAAATATGAAGATGACGGAGCCAGAGGTTATCAACCATTGGGGACCGAACTTGTCAAACAACTGGCCAATTGGACCGCCCTTATGTCAAGTCTTTAGCAAACATTCGTGACCGCGAAGGAAAGGGGATTTATATAGCGTACAGAAAAAAAGAAGACCCAGAGTTGACAGGATCCTATCCACGAAATGGTAGAGGGCGCGAAATGACGAAGTTGATTCTCATGATACCATGTCTGGTAAGTGCCAAAAGAGTTCATTTGACCAAAGGTGCAGAATAGAGCGGCGAAGGCACCGAAGACAGTCAGATAGGCCCTGAAGCCGCCTTCTGGGTACTCGTGCGTAGTGGTCTGATCCCCCTCGATAGTCGAGGAAGTAGGCATGGAAGTAGAGGAAGAGGATGACTCGCAGGCACGTTTAGCGGCATAGTTATGCTGAGCTGTTGAATAGCTGTCACAGTTTTCCGAGGGTGTAAGACTGGAACATTCCGGGGATAAGACAGATTTCTCGACGTCAGTCATGAGAAGCGCAAAGGGAGGGCAAAATCTTTTACACCTATACCGTAGAGCGGATATGACAGGGCGGGGGATTACTCTAGACGGAAATATCGGAGCCAGGTTATATAGAAGGCGCCCGCGCGGCTAACGGTGAGAGGGGGGGGGCGAGAACTGGTATGTGGCAGGCCATCCGAGATTACATATTGGTACAGCGAGCTGTACTTATTGACAACGAGTACAGCCGTCAGTGACCGCTGACTCGGAGCGACAGATCTGAAGAAGTAACATGGCCGAGATGTGGTTGTCATGGATCAATCGACAAATCTCTGATTCGCTTCCGGATATTGCCGAGTAGCCCTTACCATACCTTTGTTCAAAAATTAGGCCCAAATTTCGTGAGTATTCGAGGAGATATTCGGGTCAGGACAAGTTACTGGGACTGGGTCAATGTTCCGCTATGCAAAGCACTCGTCATTACTTTGGCTTCCATGGGTTAGGATCGGGCAAATGAAGATCAATCTGTTTTGGTCAGGTACCCTCAAATCGCTCTTTATAGTCAGGGTGTCAAGATCAAGAATGCAGATCAGCGATTCCGAGTTGCTCACCATTCTTTGAGCAGTTCAATTCCGGGGTAAGCAGACCGTTATCACCACGAAACTGATCTCGTCCCTTTTGAGAACTTAGGAAGGTGAGCGGTCTATAGGTATTCGAATTTTATAATGATGAAGGCATGTCTGCATAACACGATTGCAATTGATTTTGATGTCGATTCCCATAGCTCATCGATCGTCCTTTTTTCATCTGGGCAACTGATAGTAGCTTCCAGAGCCGCAGGTGTCGGGAAAAGTTTGTTTATTGGCCATACTTAACGGAAGGGGCGCTACCGCACGATAAACGGCCATGATGAATTCTACTTGGCATATTCGGCCAAAGTGCATCTGGTAAGAAGAGCGCGAGTATAGGACCAGCGTTCTTCGCAAAGTACCTATCGTTGACGATCTTGCAAGATATTGCGGTGAGTGTTACTACAATAGCGGAGGAGAATGATTTGGCTCCTGAATTAAAGGGTGACGTACGAGGGTAACTTGGTTGTCGAAGGATGTATCCCGTCGGCGTGTTTCACGCGTCTTGCATGAGCACCGTTGTTGACGAGTTTGATGGAATCATTCCAACAGATGATTAAGTAAGCGTGCAGACGGCGCGGGAGCGCTGCAGTGTTGCTCCTGGCCAATTCACACGTGGGGAAGTGTTATCACCGTTATGGTGTGTACATGAGCCCCACATGGGACAGCCCCATGTATGGCCTCGATGTTTACTCCCATTCTAGGGCTGCTGTTCATGAAGATCTTGATCGCATATGATAACCGTTGTCTGCTACGAATGCGGAGACGCATAGCTTTCCAGTCGAAGGCCAACTACAACATAAAACCCGGTGCGATTGCTTGACGCGAGACAGGACGAGGCGCACGGTTGATTATAGAATGAATCACCCGTGTACATGTCACCATCTTTGATTGTTGTTGGGGTGCCTGGCCTGGGACATCTCCAATGCAAACTTGCTATGATTTCGATTGAACGTATCCACGTCCTCCGGACAGAAATATCACAAGAACGGGGTGTTAAATTACTGTTTCAGGCATAGACATCTATGGTTATTGCCTATAATGCGATCCGGCAAGTTTCAAAAGGAATGACTGATGAGCGGATCTGGGAATGATAATCCCAGGTTGGACCTCTGGCGTTAAAATTTAGAAAGCGGGCGTCCAGCGTTCAACCCAAAAATCACATGAATTGCGAGCAGGAGGACTAGACTGCCGTGGACGACGCAGATGCCATGCCCTGCTGGTGGACGGCAGGAAACAAAGGAATCATGATTACCTCACTACATTAACGCGCAATCAGACAAACATCTCTAACAACTGTGAAATGCTTACGGATTCGACGATAATACCGACTTGATCACAACAACACATCCAACAAAGCCGTGTGTTACATCATTCTAATCAACGCATCTATGGATATGGTGAGCGTTTGCATAGCAGATGGCTCCAAGATGCTTACGTGGGGTGTCAAAATCTATCAAAAAGGTACGGTCAAATATCTATGTGTATGTGGGTTTCCCTTTGTCTCGATAAGAACATGCTAATCATCCCTTTTGTATTTTTTGTTGAGCTCTCATCTCCCTGTACCGCACGATAGCATTTTCCCTTTCCTTCTCCATCATCTCCTTCTGTGACATGGACAGTATGCCTTCGCGTTTCGCACCAGACCCTCGCTGGGACGAGATGGCGGCTGCACCGCGGGGCAGTTTTTTGAACTCGGGAGGCGCTTGTGCGACGTCGTTGAGCCGACGTGGAGCGGACGAGGAATGTTTTTGGAATTCTTTGACTTCGTGTACGTTAATATGAGCAGGCTGACTCTTCCCCGATGACTTCGCCGATCCTTGCTGCTGCTCAAGGTCTTTATGGGGAAGGGTCCCTAGATTCTTCGTCGCTTTGCGCTCCCTCGTTGTCCCGCGAAGGATATGGTTAGATGCGTGTACAGCGGACTTTACGAGCGGCCGCATATCGTCCTCCACTCTCCTGTAGAGACAAGTACATGAGCTTCTTAATACGTTATGTCATGAAATAACTACACACCGATTGAAATGCTGAATGGACTCCCCAGGTTTGATGACCAATTTTTTGGACATCTCTGTCTCCCGCTTTGTCCTAACCGTCGTGTTACTATCGATGTCGTTCGATTTTCTCCGCTTTTTATTCTGCTTGTTGTTATCACCATTTTCCAGCTTCCTTTTCGCTGCCCGCCAATCCTCTCTTATTTTCGCAGCATTGAGAACGCGGGAAACGCTTTTAGGAATGGGTTCATTGTTCAACGAGTCGTTGTTTGGTGCCAAATCTTCACCTCTACAAGTAATCACATCATGGAACGGTAGAGGAGACTATGCAGATAATACCTTCTCGTTTTGTCGGTCTCTCGTGCTGATCGTTTTGCACGTTTATGCGGCATATACTCTGTAGTGAAGGCTGCAAACCCATCATCGATTGAAACTCAGCCTACCGAGTCTGCTTACCAACCAGCATTTGTTTCTGATATTACCCTGGTGGCAGGTTATACTATATATACCACCTCTCAGCAATCCATCATCTCATGATCTTCTTTCCGCGTGTTATTGGGCTCGTGCGCCGTGGACAGCCTGTTCTTACAGCCTAAGCTGTACATACATTCCTTGTGCTCGATCGCCTTCCTAGCCTAGAATTCTGCCACCTCACAATCTAGCCGTTGAGCAATGCCTCAAGATAAGCATTATGCCATCGATATCTAAAGATATATCCGCAGCAACCAATTGCAAGATATTCTAGTTTCTGCGTGCTCGAACCATATGGAATCCTGACTTCTTTACATGGGGCTGCTCAGTCAGAAACGCCTTTCGCTTGGTGGATAGCTGCAGGATCAATCAATACATCCTATTCGCATCTAGAGGGCTAGCAGGATCCGAAGATGGTTTAAAAATACCAGCATCATTGGCATCTTATAAACGGCGACGCAACACGATGATTATCACCAGGCGGGTCGCTGCGACTTCCCACCATGCTCTTCCAACGGCTTAGCCTTGTCGTTGCTCTTCCCATTCTTAATGCGATCGCTGGCCAGATACCAGTTATCGACGGAGTGATCGGTGGTGTATCGAACTTGCCAAACACCATCGAGCAGAAACTCCTTCATGTTGCTGCCACGACACCAGGGAAACTCCGAGTCGTCGAGAATTCTGGCATCTGTGGTAATCGGTGTCCTAATCTCATAGTCCAGAGCAGCTTAACATGTTATCTCAGAAACTACGCCAGGTGTCTATCAAGCATCTGGATATGGCGATCTTACAGCTACAGAAAGTATATGGTAAATATTGGCTTACGCGACAGTTCAATAGTGTCAGAAAGGGCTGAATAGTTCCATCTAACACAGGTTCTGGTTTTTTGCGTCACGCAAGAACCCGGATACGGCTCCCTTGGCACTTTGGTTCAATGGAGGAGTGAGTTCTTTCATTCTAACACTCTTGGTGTTTTTTCATTAATGGCATATTTCAGCCCGGTAGTTCAAGCATGATTGGCCTAGTCCAAGAACATGGCCCGTGCCGAATAACCAACGACAGTTCTTCAGTGCAGAACAACCCATTTTCGTGGAACAACGAAGCGAACGTTCTGTATATTGATCAACCAGTTGGAGTAGGCTTCTCACATGGCGACCTGAAAGTCGGAACATCACAGCAAGCTGCTGCTGATGTTTGGACTTTCATGCAAATCTTCTTGAACGACGCCAGGTTCTCCAAATATAAAAACAACAAGCTCGCTATCTGGACTGAGTCGTAAGGATACACCATTTACAGACAGTGGTCAAAGCCTTGACTAAATCTTTGTTCAGGTACGGTGGACACTATGGACCTGTCTTTGCAGCGTAAGTTGGGCTTCTCAAGTCGTAACGTTGACTGATGACGTTCCAAAGTCACTTCCTTGCTCAGAACGCTGCAATTTCCGCGGGCACTGTAACGGGTTTACTCCTAAACCTGAAAGTTCTCGGGGTGGGCGATGGATTAACGGTATGCTCCTAACCTTCGCATTACAAGAGACGCATGCTTAATATAACCATGTGCTCCAAGGATCCCCTGACCCAGTATCCTGGCTACATAATATATGCAGGCAATAATCCATACCACCCACTAGTATCGCAATCTGTTATTACTCGCGCGAACACCTCATGGACACAAGCAAACGGATGTCGTGCTCGGGTAAACCCCTCATCGCCTTCTGTCTGCGCCTAGCAACGAACTAACTCATTATGCCTTAGATTACTGCATGCAACAACGCCGGTTCTAACTCTGTTTGTTCTGCTGCGCAAAGCTTCTGCAATAACAATATACTATCTCCGTTGGCTGGAGATTTTGATGTATGAGTTGTTATTTCGCTTCCACAAATATCGGCTCATTCATTGTTGTTGTAAAAGGTGTACTATGTGCCTACGAGGAATCCAGATCCCTACCCTCCTGACATCACCAACTATCTTAGATCTGTTGCGTCTAAAATCGGGGCTGAGGCCACCTGGCAAGAAAGCAACCGAAACGTTTACAACAACTTTGCGGCCACTGGTTTGTTTCTGATCTGCCATCCCCTTTTTTTTGACTCATATTCGTTTTAGGGGACTGGATGAGGAACTCTAGGCCAGATCTGGAAACCGTCATCAACGCTGGGGTACATCCTCTTGTGGGTCACCTTGGCGGAGGAACCGGCGTTACAAGTGATCCAATCACCTGCACGTAGTAGCTACCCCACATTTCCAAAAAGCAATTCCAGAGCGTATCTGTCATGTATATATAAGACCGTCCTCCATAGCTTGACTTCAGTTCCCTCTCAGCTCCGCTTTCCAACGGGACAACTGGATAGGTTCAACGTTAGAACAGGATGGAACCGGAAAATACTGAACGTCAAACCCAGCCAATAAAACGAATTCAACTCACCTCAGCAAGCGATGGCAAAGTGACTGGAATAAGCGTGTACTCGGGTCGGGCGGAGATAACTCGACATTTCAAGCTTAGCGTACGCGCTGGCCTTAACCAGGTCATTATCGACGCTCTCCCAGCGACACTAGACAAAGACTCTCTCAGGTATTGTCCAATTTCTCGATCTGTGTAAAGTTTCGGATTGAATGTGTTACCTGAAGAATTGATGGGCGAGGAGTCGTAACCATCCACGATGTCACTATTTCCCGCATCCCTCGTCCACCAACCCCAGCAAACCCACCTAACCTCGATGCCCTTCTCGTCAAAAAGGCCAAGGTCATCAAGGGTATTGAGAGATGCCAGAAAATCATTGCTTCGCTAGAATCATATCTAGCCGGTGTGGATGTCCAACACATTGATGAAATGAATGTTGGAAAGGTCGTGAAAGTGTCTGACACAACTGGAACAGAACTGGATAATCGCTTAGTAGATTTAGAACAAGAGCTCGCTCGTGTAGAGGAAGAGATAAACGAGGAACGCATACAACTTCTAAAAAAGACGTACAACGAGGCACTTAACATCAGAGCGGCCATTGGAGTTTTGGCAGATGTGGAGGGTGAAATCGAGATTTCGTTAATATACGGTATGTTTAATCCTACATCAATCTGATATGTTGACCAAAGCGCTCTATAAAGCTGTAAGCGGTACATCATGGCATGTTGAATACGACATTCGCGTAGATACGCGTACCAAGCAAGAACAAGTAATGCTGTTATATAAAGCCGCCATCTCCCAATCTACTGGCGAAGTATGTTTCCCTCCAGCACTATGAAAATTTGTCCTCAACCAAGCTGCTAGGATTGGAGCGACGTCCCTCTGACTCTGGAAACATCTACCCCAAACTTCGGTGGCAGCGTGCCTACTCTCGAGGTCTGGTCAATTGACCAAAATGCGCAATCACCAGCGCCCTCTCTCCACAAAGGTGCAGGCGACGTTTCATCACAGCACAACGGAGTCTCAATACCTAACGACTCAACTGAGCCCCTTCAGCCACAAGCTGGACGCCATACACCTGAAGCCTCATCGCAAGCCTACGTCAATGCAACGTTCAAAGTTCCAGGTCTCGTCACTATCCCAAGTGATGGTATTGCCCACAGCGTCACCATCGTGGAACTCACATTGAAGGCGACGATGGCTTGGGTCTGCGTTCCTAAAAAAGATACGAAAACCCATTTAAGCGTGAGTCTTTTGTTCATACGGTTTGGGGTCCCTGCTAAGCTTTACGAACGACAGGCAAAGATTCAGAACGCATCGCAGTATACTTTTCTTCCTGGAGCCGGAAATATATACATCGATGGTAATTTTGTGTCGCGCTCTGGAGTACCAATCGTCAACCCCAACGAGAGCTTCGTCTGTCCTTTAGGGTAAGCATTCCACTTGGAGATATAACCACGAAGAACTCAATGTATCACCAGGCTCGATCCTTCCATCCAAGTGACCTATCATCCATATACAAAAAAGCAATCAAAAAGCGGCTTTTACCACAAGAATACCACTCATGTTTTCACTCAAAACATCACGGTCTCCAACACGAAATCGGTGCAAGTCGACGGTATCAAGATTCTGGACCAGATCCCGGTTTCCGAGGATCCCCAGATTAAGGTGAACCTCATCAACCCGCCTCTACCTCGACCAACTTTGTCAGACGGTTCAAATTCTGCTGCTATACTTGAGCATGCCAAAGCACCAGTGCCCATATCGACAGGAATCTCTGCAGT